>CM053031.1:9320217-9345217 GCA_028564925.1 Lithobates sylvaticus | reverse complement strand
AGTGGAGAGGGATTAGAACCCCTGTCATTTTTTATCGCTGTCTGTGCTCCTGTTAGGAAGATTCAACCTCTCGATTTGTCCTGTTTACCATTATCATTGAAAGTAAAAAACAAAATCCCCAAATTTTGGGTTGTCCCCAGAAAAGTAACAGAGGGTAAATCTTCCAATGGGTGACCTGGGGGTTCCCCGAAGGAATTCCCTTAATTTTCAGGGATTTCCTCTCACTTCCTGTCTGGCTATGGGACAGGAAGTGAAGGTAAATATCCACAATTGGACACAGATGGCGGGAGAAAAAATAAAAATATGACGGGGGTTATAACCCTTCTTTGTTCTATCCAAAATGAAAAAGAAAAGTGTTGTCTAAAGTTCTACTTTAAGGGACACCACACTTTTACCTAAATGTGTTTTTTTTTGTTGCTATTACTCAGTTCAAAATTATTACAGAAAATAATTTTGTTATGGGGGGGGGGGGGGGTATTAAAAAGAGTTTGCCCTTGGTGTCAAATACTGTAGGTACACATTTTTTTTAATTTTATTTAAAAATGTAAACAACGTACTAATCATGTTATTTTTCTGTGAGTGATGGGTATATCATAATTAAACTTGGGGTTCCTTGAAACTATAGAAGCAGGGATAAGCAATTAGCGGACCTCCAGCTGTTGCAAAACTACAAGTCCCATCATGCCTTTGGGTGTCATGCTTGTGGCTGTCAGAGTCTTGCTATGCCTCATGGGACTTGTAGTTCTGCAACAGCTGGAGGTCCACTAGTTGCATATCCCTGCTATAAAGGGTTCCTCTGGGGTAAAAAAAATAAAAAATAAATAAAAAAAAAAGGTTGAGAAAGGCTGCATTGGACAATGGTGAAGAGCAGCAATGCACGCAATCCGCGTCTCACCAGAGCGTCTGCCACGGCGGCTTCGAGGTCCGTACTGGAGCTGAGAACCCGCATGGCATTCATGGAGGACGGAAGTCTTCCTGACTGGCTCATTCCATAGCGATCTAAAAAGAAAAGAAAAAAACACAAAACAACAGGGTTACCAACGGAAGCTGGGGGTGGAATTCCAGGGAAAGTAACCACTGAGGACATCGGAAAGGCGACATCTGAAGGAGGAGTGACCACCATCACTTTCTCCTTCGAGTACAAAAACATTGGGGGGGGGGGGGGGACACACCGGACTCCTCCAGTGACAATGTCATTCTGCCCTTCTGATATCTCCAGGACATTCCCCAGGAAATCCACTGACAGGACGCGGGCATCTCTACCAACCAATAGCAGGCAGGCGTTGCGAATATTCAGCTGCTGCACAAAACATTGGATATCAGGACTTATAATGTAAATGTAACAGCAGCTGAAGATCCGAAGCCAGGAAACCCTCGAAGCACCAAAGTGGCAATTGGCTTCTTAGAAGATGAGGCCTCTGCTAGAGTCCAATAGAATCATTTCACCTGTATGAGAGTAACATGAGGAGGAATGGCAAAAAGAAAAAGAAAAGAAAAGCAGAGATGCGATGGATAATCCCAACTGAAAAACAAAGCAGGGAAGTGTGAATTACTGGCCCCTGGATCAATCACACGGCTCATTAGAAATGTGTGAATGTATACTGTGATTGGTCACCAGGGGGCAGTAACACAGCTGTAAAGAAACGTGGCAAAAATTATGTCAATAATAAATCCAAAATAACCAAAATATACACAACCACCAAATAAATGTAAAAAAAAAAAAAAAGTAAAAGGAAGTCTTGTCCATAAAATAACCTTCTATCCATCACCACCAACACCAATCAAAACAAAATAAGGATCATTTCCTTGGATTTTAATAGAAAACTGAGATGTTACATTTCCTTGAAGGTTACATTGTATCTTCAGAATTGTCACATCAACCAGGAAACACCAAATATGAATGACAAATTCACTACATAGATTCCTCAACTGTCAGATCAGCATTTGGTGACTTCATTGTGGTCATGTGCTCTCTGACAGCATCTGTAAGGGCTTTCATTGGCTGACCATAAAAAGAAGAAAAAAGGAAGCCGCTTCCGCCGGCCATACACGGGCCAAATTCTGAACAAATTTTCTTTCAAAAATTAAGCCTGAGGTGATTGTAGCCGTATTCGTGCAATTGCAACAGAAGTAATTGAGTATTGTCCGGGATATGTTTTTTTATTTGCACCAACATACAATTGGGGGTATGACCCTTTCTTCAAGGTTCTGGCAATACTGCCGGTGTTCTGTCAAAAAAAGTCCGCCTTATCGAAAAGTGTCCGCCCCATACTGCGTAGGCGCAGCTCTTGCACAGTACGGAGGACAAGGCGATCCGGAAAATCTCCAAAGATGACCGATGTCTTACTCGGTTGGATAGTGTCCGCTGTGTACTGTGCATGCGCAGTACGGGTGACAACCAGATTCCGAAAATATCCGAAGATGAACGGCGCCTGCCCCACCATCCAAGTGGACATAGGGCTACACAAAGTTAGAGGGCCCCTCGCGGGCTCGCTACGCTTAGGGCACGGCCTTGCCTCGCTCAGCTCTTTTTTATTCTAACTCTATGTCCACTTGGATGGTGGGGCAGGCGCCGTTCATCTTCGGATATTTTCGGAATCTGGTTGTCATCCGTACTGCGCATGCACAGTACACAGCGGACAGTATCCCACGGGGCACACTATCCGACAGGACACCGGCTCCTTGAAGAAGGGGGGACATACCCCAAAAACTTGTCCTGAAAAATTGTATGTTGGTACAAATAAAAAAAACGTATCACGGACAGTACTCAATACGTTTCTTCCAAAAATCTGAAATTTGGTGTTTTTAGTAATCCGATTGCGCCACTATTGATTTCTAAATTCGACAAACCAAGCCTCCAATTTCACCTCATGTTACTACAGAAAATTAATTCTTATTTTCTTTCCAGGTCACGGCTCATTCCGCATTTCTTTTTTGACTATATTTCTCGCACGACTCTCCCCCACCATTGATTCAAAATTTTCCAGCACGCAAATGCGATAGCCGCACGAAAACCAGCCCACTAATGGTGCGAAATTCGAAGGAAAATGATAAATTACAATTTTCAAAAAGAAAATTCTTTAAAAAAAATTGACCCGCGCTTTCAAGTGGATCTTCAGTATGTCCCTCGAGTGACTCCACCCGAACCACCCCCCCATGGAAGAGCTCGTCTGGGACACGTACACCTGTGCAGGTGCTCGCCAGCGCATGCACAAAAAACAGCAAAGACTTGGGACTTCCCTAATAGCCATCTTTGTGCATACATAGGAAACCCTGGCCCGTGTGCAGATGGTCGGGGAACCCCGTGCATGTGCAAAGCTGCGCTGCAGGGCTCACCCATGATCCGAAGCCCTGTGGCACATCTGAGAGCGCAAAGGACGCATTGGAAAAAAATAAAATTGCTTTAAATGTACACAATCCACACCTCAACTACTATACCCAAATGAACAAGAGAGGGAAAATAAGAGACCCAACACTGCTCAATACCATGTACTCTATATACAGGTCTAGAGTACATATGATTGAGACATTGGCTATCAGGTAAGACACACAGAGGTCAGTGTATAACAAATTTGTTAGACAAACGTCACAAGCACTTGCCATTCCCCCCCCCTCACAAATCTGGCCGTGTTTTGCTTAATACGTTGATTGCCAGCGCCATCTAGAGGCCATATGCAGTATTTGCCTGACTGCGGTATTTCAGTAAAATATACACACGATTGGCGCAGACAATTCTAGGGAATCAACGTATTAGGCAAAATACAGCAACAATTTGTGAAGCTGGGCAAAAGCTGATGACATTTGTTGAACAAATTTCTTATTAAATGGACTCCTTGGTACACTATATCCTAAAGTGTTTGTAAAGGCTGAAGATTTTTTTTACCTTCATGCATTCTATGATCAAATCAGAGTCTGTGAAAGGGGCCTAAACCATTATTCACCAACACCTTCCAGAAGGAGAGTGAAGGCGGCTCAGATCATTGAAATATTAAGACTAACCCAAAAGGCAGGTAAGTGAGCTGGAATCACATGGAACCCTCTCACTGACACGTGTCATATGTCAGCAGCCGGGAATCCGTGAAGACATCACAAGCGGTCAGCTTTCAGATGGGAGCAACCGATTTCATGGAATGCGCATCCCCCCTCCCCCTCCCGCCATGCATCTCAGGCTCTGCTATCTCACCTGAGGGCTCAGGACCCATGTGGCAGATGTTGCCGGGTAGAGGGGAGGCAGACCAGGGAAAATCCATTTTTTTTTATCTCCCCTAGCTAGCAAGAACCCGGCATTAAGCCACTGCTGGTTTTGGCTGTCACTTTTCCCAGCTCCTGTGGCCAAGGAAGAAGCCAATGGAGCACCATCTGTGATCCATGAGCAGGACCTCAGGGCCTAGGCCAGGGGTGCCCAACCTTTTGAAGAGCGAGGGCCACTTAAGAAAATTGGTAACTGGTCGTGGGGAACAATGAGCGGAGTGGTAGGATGACAGATTTGTGGCTCTACGGGCCCTCTGATCCGATTCGCCCAGATACCTTTTAGGTAGGCGGATGTAAACAGACACAAGTCCGTTTACATCTGCTGCTCCATAGAGATGAATGGTAAGTCCAATTGGGCCGGACCAATCATGTGAAAGGGGTCTAAGGCCACTTTCATGCTGATGCGCTGCGATTTGCCCAAACCGCGGGTGCACCTGTGGATTTTCTGTGGGTTAGCTGCATTTTGCCGTAAACTTCTATTATATCCTGCAGGTGTGGCGCACTTTCTGAAGGCGCAACAAACCCTCAGGTAATAACAGAAGTCTATGGCTCAATGCAGGTAACCCGCAGCTGCACTGCACCTGCGGATCAGTTTGAAAGCAGCTCAGTAACCACTGCAAAACAGATATATCCATATATACTGTGAATTTAGTAGTAAACTTACCTTTAATAACCGTCTTCCATTCTGGTATCGCTGGCTGTTGCTGTCCCAGGCTAAGTGCATTTGGTATCACTATACAGGAAGCATTGGCTCATGTGGCTCTGCTCCGCAGCCACTTACTTCCACTACCAGCGGCTTCATTCACAAAACTGCTGCTCTGGGATGGCGGGTCGGCAACCCGTGATCTGGGCTTGCCAACCTGCCATCTTAGAGCAGGAGGTCGAGGGCCACATCAGAGGGCTCCGCGGGCCACATGTGGCCCCCAGGCCAATGCACAATTTGGCCACTTTTTTATTTTTACTATTTATTTTTCTCCCACGTTTGTCACTTTTGTGTGTTTTTCACAGGATGTCTAGGGGAGGATGTGTGGCCTTCTGTTTCCTGCCTCCCCTGTCTGAGGGGTCTCTCTTCGGGAGAGCTCCCCTGACTTAGTATTTGGGGATGGCTTGGGCAGTCCTAGAAGAACGGTGGTCTGCCAGGCCTTCTGCCTAGGCAGACTATGTTAAACCGCCCGTCAGGAGCCTTGCGCCCCAGGGGGGTATGAGCCCTACCCCTTGGGGGTTGACAAAAGCACACCCTTAAGTGCACTTTTTGGTTTGCGTTCACATGCACGTTTTTTGTACACTTACGTGTTTTTTTTCGTTATAAGATTTTTGCACCACCGCGGATCTTTGTGCTAATACACTCAGCTGGAGAGATAGTGACACTTTCATTATGGCCTTGTGGTAACAACAGAAATCACTAGAGTCTCCAAGAGACAAAAGAAGCCTAAGAGTTCAAACCACCAGTGCTCACACACAAGAAAGCAATAATACCAGTTGGGGTGGAATTGGCCTTAAAGCTGAAATAAAAAGGTGGAAATAAAAGAAGATAGATAAAACGATGCTGATAAAATGACACATAATGACATAAGGATGATGTCATGAGATGGGAATGCACCATGCCAGCGAGGGATGGATTGGATGGAGGCAGTACATAGCACATGGAGGATGAAGTGGTCATGCAGTTAGTGCAGCTTCACCTGACTGCCCCACAGACTCGGAAGTGGAGAGCGCACTAGTGGACCTGGAATGACGTCGAGAGGCTGCAAGAAGAAGGAATGGCAGAAGACCCACAGGGTTAACACGCAGAAAACATGGAGACACAACACAAGCGTACATACATGACCCTGAGATTACCGGGGACCACCGGGGGCCCCATGGAGGTGGAAATGGGACATAAATCAGAGTGTGAGCTTAATGGCAAAATTTACATATATTTTCAATGTCATGGGAACATTGTCACCCGAGTCTGCGAAATGAATTCTGGAAATGATACAGCAATCATTACACAGATTCTTGTGGCACCATTTATATCTTTAAAAAAAAAAAAAGAAAACAATAAGACTACCTCCTGTAATGTCTGCAAGTCATCGTCATAAATCCCCAATCAGCTATCTACAAACAGGAGGCAATGACAGGCGGCAGCCACAAGTGGGCAGTAGACTGTACAGCAATGAGAAGCCTGACCCCTGCTGGTAAAAAAGGTGGTAGTGCGCTCACCTCCATAGTCTATTACAGCAATGAGAAGCCTGACCCCTACTGGTAAAAAAGGTGTTAGTGCGCTCACCTCCATCGTCTATGAAGTGCTTCCTTCACTAAACAAAACCCAACTGACAAGACTTGACTGTTCTGGGGGCTCAGAGAACAGCAAACCTGCCCAGATCACTATTGTTCCCAATGATAAGGCAGTAAAATCAGCGTTTGCCCCTTTGCAAACTTTCTTCGTCCCTCCCTAAGACCAGGAGAGCCATGTCTATAACATTAAAGAAGCACTCCGCAGTCCCTGCTATATTTTTTTTTGTCCCGAGGATTGGCAGATGATGCCTACACTTCCAACTACCCTCTACTATGTCTATGTACAGCTTTATTCAGGACTGAGGAACCATTATAGCCCAGGACTTATTGTCTGCAACATAATACAGAGTCAATGAAACCACCAGATAGCCTATAATACAGGGACGGTTATCCAGGTGACGTCTGGCAAAGGACTCGCTTCTTGATATTAATCTGGCTTAAAGTTCACCTTTTTTTAAAAAAAAATACTAAATGCAAATTTTTTGCAGGTAAAAAATTCAAATTGTGCATTTACTATTTTTTTTAATAAGGAGCCTGCAGATCACGGATGCAATGTCCGGTCCATGCAGACTCTCGGGAAAGCTGTCTGTACCTTACATACAGGAAGGCAGTTACAGTGCCCTGAAAAAGTATTCATACCCCTTGAAATTTCCCACATTTTGTCATGTTACAACCAAAAACATACATTTTTATTGGGATTTTATGTGATAGACCAACACAAAGTGTCACATAATTGTGAAGTGGAAGGAAAATGATAAATGATACAAATAAATATGTAAAAAGTGTGGGGGGAGGGGGATTTGTATGGCACCCCGAATCAATACTTTGTAGAACCCCCTTTCTCTACAAGTCTTTTTGGGGGTGTCTCTACCAGCTTTGCCCATCTAGAGAGGACATTTCTGCCCATTCTTCTTTGTAAAATATCTCAAGCTCTGTCAGATTGGATGGAGAGCGTCTGTGAAGTCACCTAATTGGTAAATAGAGTCCACCTGTGTGTAATGTAATCTCAGTATAAATACAGCTGTTCTGTGAAGTCCTCAGAGGATTGTTGGAGAACCTTAGTGAACAAACAGCATCATGAAAGCCAAGGAACACACCAGACAGGTCAGGGATAAAGTTGTGGAGAAGTATAAAGCAAAAAATCTCCCAAGCATTGAACATCTCACGGAGCTCTGTTCAATCCATCATCGGAAAATGGAAAGAGTATGGCACAACTGCAAACCTACCAAGACATGGCCGTCCACCTAAACTGACCGGGCCGGGCAAGGAGAACATTCATCAGAGAAGAGCCAAGAGGTCCATGGTAACTCTGGAGGAGCTGCAGAGATCCACAGCTCAGGTGGGAGAATTTTCAAGTCTTGCCACAGATTCTCAATGTGATTTAGGTCTGGACTGTGACTGGGCCATTCTAACACATGAATATGCTTTGATCTAAACCATTCCATTGTAGCTCTGGCTGTATGTTTCGGGTCGTTGTCCTGCTGGAAGGTGAACCTCCCCCCCAGTCTCAAGTCTTTTGCAGACTCCAACAGGTTTTCTTCTAAGATTGTCCTGTATTTGTCTCCATCTATCTTCCCATCAACTCTGACCAGCTTCCCTGTCCCTGCTGAAGAAAAGCATCCCCACCACATGATGCTGCCACCACCATGTTTCACGGTGGGGATGGTGTGTTCAGAGGGATGTGCAGTGTTAGTTTCCCCCACACATAGCGTTTTACTTTTAGGCCAGATCACCTTCTTCCACATGTTTGCTCCCCTCCCCCACATGGCTTCTCACAAACTACAAACAGGACTTCTTATGACTTTCTTTCTCCAATGTCTTTCTTCTTGTCACTCTTCCATAAAGGGCAGATTTGTGAGGAACACGACTAATAGTTGTCCTGTGGACAGACTCTCCCCCCTGAGCTGTGGATCTCTGCAGCTCCTCCAGAGTCACCATGGACCTCTTGGCTCTTCTCTAATGAATGCTCTCCTTGCCCGGCCCGGTCAGTTTAGGTGGACGGCCATGTCTTGGTAGGTTTGCAGTTGTGCCCATACTCTTTCCATTTTCCGATGATGGATTGAACAGAGCTCCGTGAGATGTTCAAAGGGTGGGAAAAATTTTTTTTTTTTTATAACCTAACCCTGCTTTATACTTCTCCACAACTTTATCCTTGACCTGTCTGGTGTGTTCCTTGGCCTTCATGATGCTGTTTTGTTCACTAAGGTTCTCCAACAATCCTCTGAGGGCTTCACAGAACAGCTGTATTTATACTGAGATTACATTACACACAGGTGGACTCTATCTACTAATTCAGTGACTTCTGAAGGCAATTGGTTCCACTAGATTTTAGTTGGGGGTATCAAAGTAAAGGGGGCTGAATACAAATGCCCCTCCCCCCCCACCACACTTTTCACATATTTGTAAGCATTTTCCTTCCACTTCACAATCATGTGCCACTTTGTGATGGTCCATCACATAAAATCCAAATAAAATATAGTTAAGTTTTTTTTGGTTGCAACATCACAAAACATGGAAAATTTCAAGGGGTATGAATACTTTTTCAAGGCTCTGTACTTGAGGGCAGGAAGATCAATGGACTACAAGGACGCTGACCACCGCCCTCGCAGTTCAGTGAGGACTACAAGCCGTCAGACACAAGAAGAAACTGAGTGAATGAATGAAGCGGCTGTGTGGGCGGAGCCCTGCGTGCCTTTTTTAAATGCAGACAGCGGGTGCGAGGAGAAAATCCCCTGTCCGCTGTCAGCGAGGTGAGGGGGGAGAAGGTGCAGATGCTAGAACATGTTACATGTTCCACCACAAAAACAGGTGGAATATGTATATAACATGTTCCAAAGGTGAACTTTTGCTTTATACACAATATGGTCAAAAGTATGTGAATACCCCTCCAAATGAGTTCAGGTGTACAGAGCCGGGCTCCATAAAGACATGGTTTGGCCTGCACAGAGCCCTGACCTGAACCCAACTGAACACACATGGGATGAATTGGAACCCCAACTTGGATCCAGGTCTTCTTGTCCCTCATCAGTACCTGACCTCACAAATAGGACCAAAATCCAACAGATACACATCAAAAGGGGAGAACTTCCCAGAAGAGTGGAGGCTGCTATCGCCACGAAGCAAGGCAACTTCATAATAATGCCTTCGGGTTTAGAATGAAATATCCACAAACTTTTGGCCATATTGGGTATACTACTGCCTTCATTTACTAATGCATCGCCAATTCTTCCTCTGCTATTAGACACGGCACACATTGCCATGTCTTCCAGATTGTGAGCTCTTCTTCCTATACCATCTGATAAAGTCTCCACTATCAGAAAAGGTACCTATTGTTAGATATATCTCTATGGTCCAACATTGACTCCTCCCCTCCCCCACTACTGCATAATGTCACTAAAGAAGCATAGCCAAAGCTCCTTTAACCCTATTCCTCTTGTGGGTCACAGGAGTGCACTTAGTTCTGCACTCCTGTGACCCGTTTTCAGCAGACAGCGGGCTAGTTTGCTGTTGGCTAATGTCAATCAGCCGGTGTCAGGCTCTGGATCTATCCCGACTTTAATGTCAGGATCCACCCAGATGCCTGGACCGGCAGCTGGCTCTTCTAAATCAGCAAGCCCCTGGGGGACTGAGCCAGCCGCTCCCGCCCCCTCCACATCCCTGCGCTCCAGTGAGCACTGGAGGGGCAGAGCAGAGAGCCGCCGACTGACAGTCACCAGCTCTCTTTAGACCGAGGACTGAGCGATCAGCAGTCTTTGATTGCTCAGTTCTCGGTCTGAAGGCGGACAGCTGTAGCTGGGTTCAGTTTTTTTAATTTTCGATTCCCAAACTTCTAATTTAAGGCCATTAGAAATTCCTGCCCATTACCTCTCATCTCTCCGATATCTAGAACAATCTCAGAGCTTCTATGGGGCTCAGAACCTTTTATTCTCCTAATTTTCACATCTACTAATGACAGAGCTTCACATGGGCTTCATAATTAAAACTACCCTAAACTTATCACATACTAAAACACAGATCTTTTAACATGCTTTAGACATGCGTGGAGAAGGGACACAAAACACAGAGACAAGAGAATGGAAAGTTCTGGGGAGAATTTAAACAAGAACTCCGGATTTAAATTTTTTAAATTTTTTCTTAAAATTTACTGTTTCACTGAGAGCAGATTGTAGAGCTATACATCCGGCGCCCCAAGATACGGGAGTCCTGCAGCTGTAGTGCCGATGTGCAGCTGCACTACCCACCCCTCTTCTTTCTTTGCTCAATCACAGAACGCTGTGCATTCTGTGAACCTCTTCACAAAATTCAACACATTCTGTGAACCTCTTCACAAAATCCAACACATTCTGTGAACCTCTTCACAAAATCCAACACATTCTGTGAACAGGCAGACGGAGGGGGATGGGGGGCAAAGCAGCCGCTGTCCAGGAGAGTAGTACCCCCCCTCATGGAGCGCGGGAGTATAGCGAAAGCTTTACTAACGGCACTTAGTGAAACTGTAAGCAAAAGATCGGGGGAAGTGGCATTCATCTTGTATGGCATCAGAAGGTAAATGCCTTTTTTACTGGAGTTCTTCTTTAATAATGGTTAGCTCAGAATTCCGGTATTTCAGTAAATGTTTAATTCCCAATAAGAGAAAACACTGACAAAAAATAGAGGTGCTAATTCTTCATTAAACTCATCCAGAGGATTAGTTGGAGGTTGCAGAGGTCCAGGTTCCTCCATTGGACCTCCAGCAGCACTTACCCAATGGCTGGCTGAGACTGGTGCGGAGGAAGAGCACACACACTAAACTGTGTACTAGGGAGTAACACAATAGTCCAGTGTCTCCCCTAACAACTTGGAGGGAAAAGGGGGTTGGGGGGGGGGGGGGTTGTTTGGGAGCATAGTTAAAGGGGTGATGATGGGTAAAGGGTTGCAGGTCTGGCGGTACTCACCGAGAGGTGCAAAGCCCCTGGCGGGACTTGTGTCGCGGCTGCTCTCGCGGCTGGTGTCGCGGCTGCACCCCTGACTCATGCTGGGTCGGGGAATGCGGCTGCTCCGGGCTAGCATGTGATGTGGAAAGGCAGCACATTAATACGTCATCATGTACAGACAGATAAAAAAATAAAAAAAGAAGGAGAAAGCTACAACTAAAGTGGGAGGTTAAGGCTGTTATTACAGAGAATCTACAACACAGAAGAGACGAGGCGGCATCATTCACACCACAATGACGGGATGGAGACCACGGCACAACACAGAAGAGACGAGGCGACATCATTCACACCACAATGACGGGATGGAGACCACGGCACAACACAGAAGAGACGAGGCGACATCATTCACACCACAATGACGGGATGGAGACCACGGCACAACACAGAAGAGACGAGGCGGCATCATTCACACCACAAGGACGGGATGGAGACCACGGCACAACACAGACAACACAACGCTGGCAAAGAGCGCCGCTATGCTGGTATATACAGGAGGGAAAAGTTAACTGGTAAGAAAATAAATGAGGACATTTTCATGGGATCTAATAAAAAATAATTCAACAAGCGAAGCGGATTCTGTTTCGTGGCCGTTCGGTAAAATTTGGAAAAGCCTCATCTGACTGGAAGACAGTCCGGTGTCCGGCCGTGGTGCAGGAAGGAAGCCTGCCGGGACGCAGCAATGACCGCTTTCCACAAAGGATGGAGGGATTTGACGTCTGCCACCCCAACCACATCTCCACAGTGCGTAGAAGGGGAGCTGAGCGGGCAGAGGTCTGAAATGATTAATAAGAGAGTCCAGGAAACAAATATGTACGGGTAATAGGCGCTTGGTGTACACACCGCCATTGCTGCTCCCCCAACTCCCCCCGTTCACCCACCTGTTTACACTTCATAGCTTTCAATTTTAATCCATCTAAAAATCAGGATTTACAACTTCAGACAGGAGATTGTTTGGATTGGTTCTGCTGCTACTTCAAATGCAAAACATATTCGGTTAAAAGAAGAACTCCGCCCAAGCAAAATCTTGAAAGTCCAACACAACACAAGTGCATTAACCACTTCAATACTGGGGCATGGTCACCCCCTTCCTGCTCAGGCCGATTTTCAGCTTTAAGCGCCGTCGCAGTTTGAATGACAATTGCGCGGTCATGCAACACTGTACCCATATGATGTTTTTATAATTTTTTTCACACAAAGAGAGATTTCTTTTTTGTTGGTATTTAATCACCACTGGGGTTTTTATTTTTTTTGCTAAACAAATGAAAACAAAAGACCACAAATTTTGACAAAAACTAAAAAATAATAAAAAAAATACTTTCACTTGTTACAAATATTTTCCAATTAGGTAATTTTTCTCCTTCACTGATGAGGGGCTGTTGAGGCTGCATTGATGGGCACTGACGGGGACAAAGAGGCTGCACTGACGGCCACAGATGAGGCTGCACTGACGGCCACAGATGAGGCTGCACTGACGGCCACAGATGAGGCTGCACTGACGGCCACAGATGAGGCTGCACTGACGGCCACAGATGAGGCTGCACTGACGGCCACAGATGAGGCTGCACTGACGGCCACAGATGAGGCTGCACTGACGGCCACAGATGAGGCTGCACTGACGGCCACAGATGAGGCTGCACTGACGGCCACAGATGAGGCTGCACTGACGGCCACAGATGAGGCTGCACTGACGGCCACAGATGAGGCTGCACTGACGGCCACAGATGAGGCTGCACTGACGGCCACAGATGAGGCTGCACTGACGGCCACAGATGAGGCTGCACTGACGGCCACAGATGAGGCTGCACTGACGGCCACAGATGAGGCTGCACTGACGGCCACAGATGAGGCTGCACTGAGGGCCACAGATGAGGCTGCACTGACGGCGATGAGAGCCGATTGCCGGCATTTCCCAAGTTTGTGATTGGACACAGCCGATCACATGGTTAAAAAGGCACGACCCTTTACAGAGATCAGGGTCGCCGCGTGCCCTAGCAACACGGCGCGGCCGCACGCCCCCCCGGGAGCGGCCGTTCTGGGGCGCCGTCATACGATGTTCTCCCAGAACGAGAGCCGCACCCATCCCTCCGCCATTTGACGGTGGGCGGGCAGCAAGCAGTTAAAGAGACAGTCTGTGACAGCTATTGCCAAAGATTTCCCGCAACTTCCTGCCTTTTCTGATTGGCCAGTGAGGCAGCCCATCCTAGTGATAGGTCAGGAGGGGAGTGGGACTTTGTGGCACGCTAAAGTACTACCTTACTCCACGTTTACACTGGTGCGACTTGTCATGCAATTTCCCAGTTCAAAAATCGCATTAAAGGTTGCACCCTATTTGTGCCTATAAAACCGTCCGAATCGGTGCGACTCAAACTTACACTAATTTGCAAAAGTTTGCGTGACTTGCATTGACATCTGTACATGAAATCACACAGGTGTCGGCATCCCACACATGGAATCGCACTGACCAGTAGCTTTGAAATCACGCTGAAGTAGTGTAATTTCAAAGCCGCATTCAGTGTGAACGGGGGGCTTAGATTGCTGGAGATTTGCCAATCACAACAGCCTTGGACTCATGTGCAGACCTTTTGTAGCTCCTCCAGGTAAAAGCATCTTCTAGGTATGAATGAGTCTAAGGATGCCGCACTCCCATCAGTCGAGATAGTAAGAGACCAGTGAAACGGCCTCGGCTCCTCTCTGGTTAAGCAGCTGACGCATTTCACCTCGCCCCCAAGAATTATTCGTAGAGGTTGACTGAAGGGAGTGCGGCATCCTTCGACTTCTTCATACTATTTTAAAAGGCGCATGTGATGCCGGCACGTGATAGAGCTGAAGATCGGGGCAGTTTGGGAGCGCTTGGCGCAGAGGTCTAGGTTTCTGCATTTTCTAAGTGTTGGCACATTACATCTTGTTTCTGTTCTGGGCACATTTTAAATAAATGTACCCTCCTTCCTTATAGGGAATGCAGTCCAGGACCTGACACCCAGCAGAATATTAGGTCTGGGTCCACCCCTCCAGCTCTGGCATGCTGATGGGAAGTAGCTGAAAAGGGCAGAAGGATGAAAAAAAGTGAGTACCAAAGCGCTGATAGGAGAATTAAAAATATTAAATTTTTTTTTGGGGAAAACCAAATAAAATAGATAAGATGACCAAATGATATGCTGCAACATTAAAGTGTGTCACGTGACCTGTGATGATACGCGTCGGGAGGAGGAGCCCAAGTGACAGTGCTAAGCACAGCACAGCGAGGAGGAAAGGGCTGACAGCCCCCTATCTGAGCCTGACCATTAGCAGGATTTGAACGCGCAAACACCTACTGGGTACATGTGAGTTGTATAGCTGTAGGCAACCCCCTAAAAGATCTTCTTTGTTTGATGGTTGAATAGAGCGCTGCGCAATGGTTTTTTGTTTGTGTCTTTTTCTCTTTTATATCATACCGGAGCAAGATATCGGGAGGAACCAAAAGGAAAAAAGCCGCACATTCCCAGCATAAAGGGAAGTTACTTTTTTTCTCTCTTTTTTTTTTTTTTTTTTTTCAATTCTAGCATTTCTAATTGTGTCCCGGATATCATTAGTGGATGTGAAGAGTTATTTCATTAATTATCTAACTAATTTAATGGACTGTTATCACCTATGGGATTAATATAATATTTAATTGGCGGCCGTTTACCCATTAATTCATCAATTAATTGGCTAATCCATCAGGTCAAGCCTGTATTGGCTTTTGGAATTTATATATCCCCATATGCATCACTGGCATAAACTGGATATTTCCTTTCTTTGACACATTATAACACATACTTGTTTTTACTCACATTTTGAAGCACTTTATTTATTTAAAACACATTGTATCTACTTTTAACACATTGTGTATTTATTTATTAAATTGGTTACAACCTCATTGTAACTCGAAGTTTATATATACTTTTGTGCACCTGGGATTGTCACACAAGCACTTATATATATTTTACTACACCACGACATTTGTCTTTTAACCTCACCTGCTGATCTAAATAGACTAAGGTTGATATTGCGCACTATTTATACTCTAGAATTTATTTGAAATCTCTGCATGTGTTTTAAGCCAAAAGAGGCACAGGGGAGCCAAATATATAGATTTGTATTTTTTATTAATGATAACATGGCTATTGTAGTTTTAAAACCGTGCTTAGCGGAGTTCTTCTTTAACATTTGCTGCCTTCTTGCATTGATCCACCACGAACCACACACAGACAGATGCTGGAGTCAGTACCATAGGGTCACAGTCAGTGGTTACATACGGATTCCATGGATAATGTTTGGCGACATGGAAAGGAAACTTCTCAGGATTTTTTTTTTTTTTCTTACCCAATCCTATCCTGCTTGGGCTGGTCTCTCGGCTGCAGCCCTGACTACGGGGAATCTTGCTCCTCTTGTCGGTGGATGGGACCTGCGGGACCCTCTGAGCGCTGGTAGCCAGGCTGCTGTACCCACTTCCTAGCAACTTCCCAGGAGAGTTGGATCTGCTGCCAGCTAAAAACACAACAAAGCGGATATCAGTAAGAGAAGATCTTAAAATCATGAATTCCACAGTTATGGGCAATGTGTATAATGGATGGATGGAAACGAGAAACAACCAGCATGCAGTGCACCGACACCCAAACACTTCCAGGAAGGTGACCCTACCACAGGAGCCGGAATGGCAACCAATTGATGGTGTAAAAGTTAGACAGACAATGGTTGGCTTCGGCCAGCTTGGCGAGAACATGCTGTCCGCTGAAAAAACGAGGACTGAGCTGTTCGCGGAGAAGCCTGGCCTTCCGCCACCGGGGAGCCGCACCAACCTCGCTATCCCAATTTCTGAGAACTTGGCACGGTAGAAATAATGAGATGTGCCAGGTGGCAGCAGCCGTCACCAAGTTGAGGTGCACTGTATGCTTTGTGGTGAGAACACTAGACAGGGAACAGGGGGGATGTGCGAGGAAAGAGATCAGATTCTTACCGCTGGCCGGATTCGCTGATCTGGATCCTTTGTATGGAAGCAGACAAAGGACAGTGAAGACGGATTTAGAGAGAAAGCACCGGGTCACATCTACAAAATCACGCTAAACACACTATTCGGACACTTAAAGGCACAGACTAGACAAGGATCACCATCCAATCCGCATTACCCATAATTCTTTTAAAACACCCCCCCTCCCCCCAAACATTGGAACAGCTGCTTTGCATTCAGTTTTTGTACACTTACGCTGGGACTGGGATACAATTTTGGCTCTGCTACGACCGCGGGTGTCTACTTGGGCCGAAGTGGCGCTGCTGTTACTCCCGGAACTCTGTCTCCTTGTGCGGATCCGACCTGTTCCAGAGCAGACAGAAAAGATAGTTAGCAGAGACCCCAGAGAAGAGACATTTGTGAAGCTGGAGGAGGACGGAGCAGCAACAACACAGAAAGTTTAAGCATATGAAGACTGTGACAAAGGAAGGTCATTAACTGTGTAATCAGGGACAATAATCTGCAACATGTCCCTGACATAAGCGTGGCCTAAGAGACTCCATACTTTATTTAACCCATTCGCAATAACTGCCTCCCGGCCCTTTAAGACCCCTTTCACTCTGGGGCCGTGGCAGCGCTAAAGCGCGGCTCTTCTTAAAAGCACAAACGCTGTTTAAGCGGTGCTTATCGGCCACTTTTAACGCCAAAAAAGGGGTTAAAACTCCTGTGTTGCGGCGCTTCCAAATCACTTTTCAGGCACTTCGGAAACGCGCCCCATTCATTCCAATAGGCAGGGCGTTTTGGGATGGCGCTAAATACAGCGCTCCCAAACCGCAAAGATGCTGCTTGCAGGACTTATCGGGAACGTCCCACAAGCGCACCACCCCAGTGTGAAAAGTCACACTGGAATGAATGGGAAGCGCTTTTCAGGCGCTTAGCAGAAGCTATTTGCAGCGCTAAAGCGCCTGAATACGCCCCAGAGTGAAAGGGGTCCAAGAGTTGTAAATGCCAGGAGGCGGGCACTGAGGTCATGTGATCGATGGGATACGCGCTTACAAAATCGGAAAGATGTATGCATCGGGAGATTAGCGATCCCCACCACCTACCGTGCCGGGAGCGCGCTCTCAGCACGGCAAGTTGCCTTAACAGGGCCGAGTATACCTCACCCACAAGGGTAAGTTCCACACTTCCTCCTCCTACAACTTCTGTCACTTTTTTGGGGGGGGGGGTACCTAGTTTGACCGGAAGTTCCCCCGCCTTCTAGTACACGCCACAGATCCCAGAAGGCTGCAGGACCATTCACACGGTGCGTCGCAGCTCATGCACGCACAGTAGTCACAGCTTGCTTCCTACAGTTAACATGCTGACACCGGGGACCCGAAGAACCGGCCCGGGGTTCGGACATCGCTGGATCCCTGGACAGGTGGGCATCTGTTAATAGCTACAACTTTTGGACCTGCTGACTTATGTCTGGAAATCTGGCTGAAGAACCTCTTACTTGCTCTGACTGACTACTGAGCAATGCATAAAGGCCATTTAACCCTTTCAATGCCACCAATATAAGTTACAGTTGAGCAGAACTGAGTGCAGCAGGGCAGCTCAGCAACCCCTACGGCAGCAGAATATTCTTAGGCTGTATGCTCAGCTTCACACACCATGAACTTACCCGCAAGTGATGCCGACACCTTGCCGGTTTGTGAATGGATGTGATCAGCCGCTAACAAGAAAATATATGGTATGGGGGAATCTTTTTACTAAATTCCAAACCTTTAAAGCGCAACTCCACTTTTGTTGAGAAAAAAAAACATTCCCCTCTGGGTGATCTCTGTACATTGCAAGGATAACATTTGTTGCAGATTCCTACCTTCTGTTATTCTTAAAGTGGGGTTGCAACCAAAAAATTAAAATTAGCTTAAATATCATAAAAAAATTTAATAAAAAAAATTTTTTTTTTACTCACCTCTAAATGCCTGTTGCTAGGGGGTCCCTCTTAGTCTGCCACCTTCAGTGCCCGGGCTAAACGTCACTTCCCCCTCGGCGCCGCACAGTCATCTGGGACCTGTCACGTGTCCCAGATGACTGAGCGCCAAATCACGGCGCTGCTCGCACATGCGCAGTGGGTGCCCGGCTGTGAAGCCACAGCCGGGTTCCCACATTAGGAATGCCGGCGCCGCGAGCGGCTCGGGGAACGAGGGGGGGCCTCGTTCCCCCGCATCGCTGGACCCTGGGACAGGTAAGTGTCCGATTTTTAATAGTCAGCAGCTGCAGTATTTGTAGCTGCTGACTTTAAAAAAAAAAATTTTGTCGGCACTCCTCTTTAAGAAATCCCTGTGTGTTTGTCTGTGCCTCTGTACCGAGTGGGTCTAATGGGAGTGGTTTCATAATTAACTGTCTGGTGTGCAGCTGCAGAGCACTAATGAAGAAATCTGCTGTGCCTGCATCCCTTTAGACGTGCTCCTATTGAAAGTATCTCTCCAAAAATGACATTTTTGTTGCAGGGGATGCCTGAAATCTGACTTGTATCTTAGGCGGACTTCTGGGAAAATCAGTGCGCCAATCACACAAGCAGGAAATTATATTTCTGGGGAGTGGGCAGTACACACACTGTGTACAGAACAATTCCAGGTGGCCACATTGCATTCTCAGAAAATGACAGTGGCTGCAGGTTGAAAAGGAAAGGTCATTTTTGATAGCATTCAATTACAATATGATTAGTGTCGCAATTATATGTATTATATTTTCTTTATTTGACATTTTTCCTCCCCACGAAAGTGAAGTTACTCTTTAAAGTAGATCTATTGGCAAAACCTTTTTTCATTTTGGATAGAGTAAGGGGGTTGGGGTTATATCCCCTGTAAGGTTTATTGTTTCCCCTGTTTGTCCCAATGTGGGGGGGGGGGGGGGGGGGTTACCTTCACTTCCTGTCCCAAAGTCAAAACAGGAAGTGTGAGGAAATTGCTGCAAAATGAATGGAATCTCTTGGGGACCCCCAGGTCACCAGCGCTAGTTTTCCCATTGGACGATTTGCCCTCTACTTGTGTTCTGGGGACAAAATTTGGGATTTTATTTTCACTTTCAGTAAAAATGGTAAATAGGACAAATAGAGATCTTCCCTAATGGGGGACACACTAATAAAAACTGACAGGGGTTCTAATCCCTCTCCACTCCATCCAAGACAAAAAAAAATTATTTTAGTTCTACTTTAAGTGAAAAATGGGAGGCAGGGCTCGGCATTGATGGGGTTAAATGAGACCCAAAAGCACAGATACATTAACCACTTCAAGACCGCAGATATACGTTGCGGCTTTGAAGTGGTTTAAGGGATTATGGCTGAAGATCATCAGCCGTGACCCCGGTATTGTTTTCTTACAACCGGCAGATTTCTCATGAAAGTGTCCCGAGCAGCTCATGAGCCCTGGAACCCGTTTTCAGAAGTGGCGGGAGGGGACGTCCGGGGACTTTTTGGGTTGGGTACTTACTGTGTCTCCAAGCAGGGATGCCAGGAGAAGGTAAAGATGAAGTCCAACTGAAATATGATTGTCGGCAATGGGCCAGCACAGCCTCCACGTGGCCCAAGTCTGTATATATGTCAGTGCTTGTCAACCCTCAAGGAGCAGGGGGGCCTCAAATGTGGACCCCCAACAAAACCAAAAAGGGGGCAGCACATAATATTCACTATACAACAGAATACTGTCAGAGACATTTAGGACTGCAGACATTAGGGGGGTCGAACCGATTATCGGTGCGGACGATATTCACTTTTTTGAAGAATCGGTATCGGTCACAAACTTACCGATATTGCTCCAAGGGGGTTGTACCGGGGTGATGCTACCGTTCTTTAGAGTGGACGGTCAGCTTTCTTGTAATAACCACTAATGTGGCTAAGCAGCCGCTCGGCTGTAATTACAAGCAGCGGGAGGGGGGGGGGGGATGTAGTATTCAAAAATGCTGATCTTGGCGTTTTGAATATAGATAGAAAAATGTAGCGCTAAAATGTAACACACTGTGTAGGAGTGAGTAATCAATACCAAAGGCCTAAGTTGTGTGTCCAAAAAACACACGATATGAGGCAGGTATCGGCAATAATGTGAAATCGTGTGTGCCGCTAAAGGCAAAGTTATGTGACATATGAAAACCAATGTGACATAATATATACCAAAGGCCTAAAACGTGTATCCGGAAAACACACGATAAGAGGCAAGTATCAACAGTAATGTGACATCAATAATGTGTGCCACTGAAGGCAAAACAATGTGACATATAAAAAAACAATACAACATAAGTACTAGGTGCAAGTGAAAACACCATAAACCAAAATGTTTTAATATAAAGTCCACATTGAGTGAAACGCTGATGAAAGCGAATCCTTCAAGGTAACTCAGGAACAGGAGGAGACTGGATAGGGATGACTAAACCCAGCTTGACTGATGACATAAAGAGGTAGGGTACTCTTACCGCAATGGTTGGATACAGCTACCATACGGTATTTGTATCAAATAGGCTTATGCGCTGGACCTCTTGCGCCAACGGGTACCGGATCAGGAAAGCAGGAATCGGAGGTAGACACCACAGCAGGTAAAAACCGAACCACAGCCACCGCACCCGATCAGCCTCTTATGGACAGGTTGTATGATCCCGAGACAGTCCACTCAATAAAATCCCAAAAACCAGGGGAAAAGAAGAGAGAATGGAAGCGACTCCAATGGTGCAGGTCAAAAAATAAAAAATGTATTCACATTGGCATGTGACAGATAAAATCTAGAGTATAAAACAAAAATAGGTCAGCAATGTGAGAAGTACGAGATAGCTGGCCCGACGCGTTTCTACACAAATCGGTCATCTACTGGGGCATATCTCGACCGATTTGTGTCGAAACGCGGCGGGCCAGCCATCTCATACTTCTCACATTGCTGACCTATTTTTGTTTTATACTCTCGAGATTTTATTTGGGATTTTATTGAGTGGACTGTCTCGGGATCATACAACCTGTCCATAAGAGGCTGATCAGGTGCGGTGGCTGTGGTTCGGTTTCTACCTGCTGTGGTGTCTACCTCCGATTCCTGCTTTCCTGATCAGGTACCCGTTGGCACAAGAGGTCCAGCGCATAAGCCTATTTGATACAAATACGGTATGGTAGCTGTATCCAACCATTGCGGTAAGAGTACCCTACCTCTTTATGTCATCAGTCAAGCCGGGTTTAGTCATCCCTATCCAGTCTCCTCCTGTTCCTGAGTTACCTTGAAGGATTCGCTTTCATCAGCGTTTCACTCAATGTGGACTTTATATTACAACATTTTGGTTTATGGTGTTTTCACTTGCACCTAGTACTTATGTTGCATTGTTTTTTTATATGTCACATTGTTTTGCCTTCAGTGGCACACATTATTGATGTCACATTACTGTTGATACTTGCCTCTTATCGTGTTTTCCGGATACACGTTTTAGGCCTTTGGTATATATTACTTATGTCACATTGCTTTGCCTTTAGCGGCACACACAATTGATTTCACATTATTGGCGATACCTGCCTCATATCGTGTGTTTTTGGACACACGACTTAGGCCTTTGGTATTTATTACTCACTCCTACACAGTGTGTTACATTTTAGCGCTACATTTTTCTATCTATATTTTCTTGACTTTGTTTGTTTTATATATGTTAGCCACTTTCATTTATTGCTCATCACGGTAGCGCAGTTTTTTCCTATTTTATATTGGCGTTTTCAATACCTTCAAGAGAGGAGGAGGGTTTTGGGGTCATATAGATCCCAGATCCCTCCATGAAGAGTACCTGTCACTGCCTATTACCGTCACAAGGGATGTTTACATTATTTGTAACAGCAATAAAAGTGATATTAAAAAAAAAAAAACATTAAAAAAAGGACAGTGTAAAAATAAAAGCCTTTAAATCTACAAAATATCGGCACCAGATATCGGTTATCTGCCTAAAAGGCAGCCGAAAAATTGGTATCGGCCCTGAAAAAAAAAAAAGTGTCGGTCGACCCCTAGCAGACATGCAACAGGGAAGGTAGGTGACTGAAGACACTACAAGAGATGGTCAGAGACTGGGGGCATGCTAAGTGAGACTGCTGTAGAGTCATTCTAGCCTTGTTACAGATGAATTCTTCCACTACTGACTGCTGGGGTCTGCAAAAGGCTGTCCAGCAAGTACCAGAAGGTCCGGCATCAGGGCTGTATGTGTTGGTGTGTAGCAGAAAGGAATGGTAATAATACTCCTTCCTCTGTGTATATTACAACATACAAAAAACACAAACTATGTATGAAGCAGACAGACAGGACAAACTACTACAACTCTACTACACGCACTGCAGCCGTTACGTCTATTATAACAGCATTTGGACGACCACAGAATGTCGCTTGTTGTAGCAACAGCTGCAGTATACACAAATGCCAGTTAAACTCTGCTACAAAATGATGACGTTTCACCAATGATATAAGAAAATAATAAAAAAAAGATGTAGCTAAACAATGCACACCCCCTCCATGATCCAGTGAAGTCCTCCTTCCGGAGATGCTGCTCTCTGGTGAATGATGGGCGGTCCCTCAAGAACGTCTCCTATGACGATACGCATCGGGGGGGAGCCTGTGCTGACGTCATCACGCCGCCTGACCAAACTGCGGACGAGTTTATTTTTTGTCTCTTGCATATGTGAATGTGAGTTCCTTTCTCTCAATATAAAATAACTAAAATCGGTTTTACACTATGGAGAATTTTTTACTTGTTTCTTGACAAAATTTTAATACATGCTGAGCTGAGGCGCTGGTGTCAGCTGTTCCTTGTTGGTGTGCCCTGTGGTTCCTGATCTGAGTGCTGGATCGCTACAATAATCCTCAAGTATACAAGAGCATTATAAGACCTCCTATATTTTTGGGGTTCTCTATTTTGGTAAGAGGCTGAGGCTTAGTAATTCTGGAACTCACAAGTGGTGCACCATAAGCCAGCCTGGGCTCAAAGTACTCCCAGACAGAACGTTACCCATCATTATGTGAGTTCTGCTCAGGCCAGGAATAAGGACCACCCAATGCCAAGTAAAAAGAGGAAAGACCTAAAGGTCACCTGTCCAATCTGAAGACTGCAGGACAAAAGTGGATATGGTTTTAGATTTTTTAACTATAAGATATAAAGGGGTTTTGAGGGGTGACGTATTTCTTAGTGGGTGGCTGGAGTTTTCCATTAAGCTCCTCGCTATGCTTCAAACCTCAACCTAACCCTGAAAATCCAACCCTTAAGGCCCCTTTCACAATGAGGCAGGGAGCCGCGGTGACGGTAAAGCAGCGCTATATTTAGCGCTGCTTTACCGTCGTTTTAACCGCGGTTTTCGGCCGCTCGCGGTGCGGTTTTACCCCCCGCGAGCGGCCGAAAAAGGGTTAAAGACCCCCCGCAGAGCGCCGCCGCAGCGGCGCTTTGCGGCGGTATTGCCGCGGTTTCCCATTCTAATCAATTGGAAGGAGCGGTATAGGAGCGGTGAACACACCGCTCCTATACCTCTCCAAAGATGCTGCTAGCAGGACTTTTTTTGTCATCCTGCTAGCGCACCGCTCCAGTGTGAAAGCCCTCCGGCTTTCACACTGGAGTTAAAGGGGCCGGATTTTTTCATGCGGTGAACAGGCGCTATTTTTAGCGCTGTACCGCATGAAAAACGCCCCGGTGTGAAAAGGGCCTAACTGAGCCCTGTTTATGGACTTAATCCAGTTTAACTATCAGCATCATAAACTGGATATTTACCATAACAACGCTAACAGTATCCTGTGCAAAATGGACAGTTGAAAGCACAAATTTTTTTTTTTTTATATATATATATATATTTTTTTATTATTCACATTTTTTTTTTGCATAAACATTTTATTAAAGCGGTTGTATACCCGTTTTTTTTTGTTTTTTTTTAAACCACCTGCAAGACAAAGCCATAATGAGCTAGTATGACTAGCATACTAGCTCATTATGGATCACTTACCTTAGATAGGGGCCCCCAACGCCATCCTCGTCTCTCCCTCCAGCCGCAGCCATCTCTCTTCCGGGTATCGGACGCTTTTTTTTTAAATCTGTCTCCTCACCTTCCCTGCTCCATTAGCTATTGCGTACCCCCTTCGGGGATCTCTCCCTTTGGGATTGCTTTTATGATTGTGAACCCCTCCATTTTTTATTTTTTTTGGTTGTGTGGTTTGCATTTATATAGAGTGATATGTATTTTTGTTCTTGGTCTGTTTTTTTTTACTTTTTGTAATGATAAATGTTAATAAAAACTGATAATACAATATCATCAGTTATGAATTTATTTTTGGCGGCAAATTACTGGCACCATTTTTTCCATCGGCAAAACGCCAAAAACCCTATTTTCAGCCGATCTATCGGTGCATCCCCTAGTCCACAGGTGTCAAACACAAGGCCTGTGGGCCGAATCCGGCCCTCCAGGCCATTTCATGTGGCCCTCGCACCTCTCCTGCAGCTGCAAGAGAGCTCCAGCCCTCCTCTGGTCCCCCTCCAGACCCCTACTTTCTGCTTTCAAGCAATG
>CM053031.1:9220217-9315217 GCA_028564925.1 Lithobates sylvaticus | reverse complement strand
CTATAGGCCAGGCAAGAACTTGTTAAAGTGGAAGATAAGGCCAATTATAAAGGTCTCCTTTACAGGGGCTCCTAGCCATACACACCCCAGGATTCCTGCAGCTAGAATGACAGGTGCATATGAATAGTGGTCACTCAGCCTGTACAAGTATTGACAGGCTGACAGCAGCTGTTGCGGTTTGCTTGTATCCATAGAACAAGCGGTTACCTGCGTTTAAGGACGGGTGTCAGAGGCTTGACGCTGTCAGATGCCCAAGTGAAGGAGGCCTTACTATTCTTAAAAACGTTCCCTCCCCAACATCATGGCACACAATGGAAGTCGGAGGCACTGCACTTACTTTAAGCTCTCCTGTGAGCTGGAGGAGGAGCGGTCCGATTGGGGGAGGGAGACGATGCTGTCCGAACTCTTGAGATGTGACTGCAGGGCCTTCTGATAGGACGACTCCAGCCCGTTGAACAAATGCTCTGCTTCCCTGCTGAAATGACTGTGGAATCCCCAATAACACCTGAGAGGAACAGAACACGGTGAGATCTTATCACATGAACAGGAACTTCCTCAACTATTCACTAAAATCATATAAAAGATTAAAATGTCTACAAGGTTCACACCTCTCTTTAATGTAGGTCATCTTTAATCGACCCTTTCCTGTGTGACACAATGGCAGTGAGATCTTGGATCTAGAATTGAGGGGGCGGACTGGAGTAAGGCCTGGACAACAATAGCAAAATGCTCATTCAACACTACCACCCTACTGGAGGCTGCTTATTACAGAGGCTCCTGCACTATTACTGGGTCCTGGCTAGGCTTGCCCGCGCTTAGCCTGGCAGCAGTGATAGAGGTTTTCAGAATTGTGGTCAGCGTGGGGACGTCCTGCATTAATTGGGGTCTCGCTCACATTTGATTGGCTTCTGGTTGAGGGACCTTGGCCTACCGCAGACATTATTTCATGTGATTGTCCAAAAGGCATGTCCGGGTGGCTTTCTTACATTGCCCTATCCCGGGCCTTTTCACACCCCAGCAGAAACTGGCCTTGTAGCTTTTATTTTACTTTTTATTAAGCGAACCATTGCCCATGCCTGGAAGATTCCGTCTGTTGCCTCCCAGGGGGTGAAAACCAGGATGACCGATCCGACGGGTATATTGAGGGATTTGCGTGCAAAATTTTAAACATGTTCTACTTCCTGGTCTGTGCAGTGGTTTTTTATAGAGCAGCTCCTTTTCTTTTTGGGGTCCCTTGCCGGTACTCCTGGCTCCTCCCCCGATGCTCCTGGCTCCCCCTCCTCGAGCAGGAGAAAGCCGCTAGCCCTGGGCGCACCGCTGCTTGCCCGCTCCCGAGCCATTGCTCTATGCGTCTCGGACTTACCGGTTCAGCCGGCTGGCCCAAGAAATGACCCGACGGTGCCGCTGGCTGGTCACAGAGGCGATCCAATTTGATCGCCTCTATGGCTTTGGAGGACCGGAGTAATGCCATGACCTCACTTCTGGTCCAGGGTGGAAGTAAACAATTTAAGTAACAGATCAAAAAAATATATATATATTTTGCTTTTAAAAGGTAAAGGAGATATTTGGGGTCTTTTTGACCCCAGATCTCTCCATAAATAGGACCTGTCATCCTTATTTCTATTACAAGGGATGTTCACATTCCTTGTAATAGGAATAAAAGTGAAAAAAAGGTTTTAAAGTGCCCCCATCCCTCCATGCTCACGCACAGAAGCATACGTATGTTGCGCACACATATGTAAACTGCGTTCGCACCACAAGTGAGGCATCACCACGAACGTTCGAGTGAGAGCAATAATTCTAGCGCTAGACCTCCTCTGTAACTCCAAATGGGTAACCTGTAAAAAAATTTAAACGGTCACCTATCGTAGTTTGTCACCATTCCACGAGTGTGCGCAATTTTAAAACGTGACAGGTTAGATACCCATTTACTTGGCGTAA
The DNA here is from genome assembly GCA_028564925.1 of Lithobates sylvaticus. Classification (NCBI taxonomy): domain Eukaryota; kingdom Metazoa; phylum Chordata; class Amphibia; order Anura; family Ranidae; genus Lithobates; species Lithobates sylvaticus. The sequence continues at coordinate 9,313,276 of CM053031.1, read as the reverse complement.
CATCTTTTATATTGTACAAAAAAACTGAATCTAATTCATAAAAGTGAATTCTTTCCCCAAAAAATTGCATTTTTAAAAAAATAAAAAAATAAAAAAAATGTTTGGGGGTTTCTAGCAATTTTCTAGCAAAAAATACTGATGTTTTTACATGTAAACAAAAGTGCCAGAAAGGGCCTGGTAAGCAAGTTTAAATACACCAGGCTAGAGCATGCCCTGCAAAATGTATGGAAATCTGGGGTCCATCAATTGTACCAGACTTCCCTTACTGGTTCGTCAGAGATCCAACCATCACTCTTGGTAAGGAATTATTTTGGGCTGGGAGGTTCCTGAGATTGAGACGAGGTGAGGAATTGCTGTGGTGTGTATTGAGTCCCTCAGGCCTCATGTACACTGCTGCCTGTAAACGAACGCTCAGAGGCAGTTGGATGTTTTTTCCAGCTGCCCCTGAACTCATCCAATGTTATCTTATGTGTACGTTTACAGGCAGTTACGTTTAGAGGCTGTTCTTTGGACCCCGAAAAATGGGTTCAGACGCCAAGTTTACTGGCGTTTCAGATGCCAGACGTGGCTAAACGCAGTACCAGCGTCTTTTTCTGCTTTGTAAGCATTTGAGAGGGTCTTCTGATGCTCCTAGACGCGAACGCGGCAAAACACGACTAAACGGACATTTTTAAACGCCAGTTTCCAGCTGTCAAGAAAAATGTTCAGAAGAGGTTGTCTGAGCGTCCCGTGTACATTAGACCTAATTGTTAGATCTGTACAACAGGTTTGCCTTTGTAGTTGTAAAATGCAAAACAAAAAGAAACACTACTTTTATTTAAAAAATTTTTAAACAAAAGTATTATTACTGAATAAAGAATTTGTTTTGCTATTAGAAGACAAAAAGTTTTATTTTTTTTCCCTAAATTACCTAAATGCTCATTACAAGATTACAGTAAGGCCCCTTTCTCACGGGGGCGTTTTTCAGGCGGTACAGCGCTAAAAATAGCGCCTGTACAGCGCCTGAAAAAATCCGGCCCCATTCACACTGGAGCGGTGCACTAGCAGGACAGTCAAAAAAGTCCTGCTAGCAGCATCTTTGGAGCGGTATAGGAGCCGTGTATTCACCGCTCCTACCCATTGATTTCAATGGGACACCGCGGCAATACCGCCACAAAGCGCCGCTTTGCGGGGGATTTTAACCCTTTTTCGGCCGCTAGCAGGGGTTAAAACCGCACCGCTAGCGGCCGAATACCGCGGCTAAAACGACGGTAAAGCAGCGCTAAATATAGCGCTGCTTTACCGTCGCCGCCGCTCCCGCCCCAGTGTGAAAGGAGCCTTATAGTATTAAAAGCGGTTTTATACCCGCACATTTAAAAAAAAAAAAACACCCTGTAAGGCAAAAGGCATGATGAGCTAGTATGCACCGCATACCTTACTTACCTTAGAACGAGGTTCCCATATCACAGCCCGGTCCACGCCAAGGGAGCTGACATTTTGCCCTCTGCGTTTTTCGGGTTTGTGGCTCCGGCGCTGTGAGTGGCCGAAGCCGCGATGACGTCACGCATTCGCGCGAGAGTCTTCTTTCCGGCAAGGTCCGGGCACCTCTGCCGGATAATCAGCCGGGCATTCACAGCGCCAGCGCCGCTGACGTCAGCGGCTGCATGCAAAGTGAATATCTCCTAAACCGTACAGGCTTAGGAGATATTCATTTTACCTATAGGTAAGTCTTATTATAGGCTTTTACCTGTAGGTAAAAATTAAACATAAAGGCTACACAACCGCTTTAAAATCTTCCAATCTTTCCTGTAGAAAGTATAATAAAGCCGATATAATCTGTTCCTGAAAACAACAGCATATTCCTACATATAATCAGCTCACATTCTCCAGCCAATCACGACACCAATAGAAGCATCATCTCAGAGAGAAATTAAAGTGCCACTTACTTTCGTGCAACGATCCTCGCTTCTGAATCTGCGTCATGGATTCCTTTCTTGATGGTTTCCGCTAACACTGATATGTGCCTGGAAGAGCGAGAAATCTGCGTTATTCAGGCTACAGCCGCTGGAGGAGAATGAGCGGAAATCACAGCGAGCGTGGCTTCTGTCCGTCTACAGAAACAATCCCGCCTGCCAATCAGCCGCCGTCTCCTCGCCATTAATTCACCCATTTAAATGAGGAGAAACTAGAAGAGGCTCAGACCGCATTCCTCAGCCGCTATTTGCTGGTTGCGATAGTAACGCACAAGGTGGACAAAGCGAGCCTTATGATGGCCGTCTCTCCGCCAGCTTTGCAGTACCTTGTCCTCAGACTCGGGTATATTGAGGGGCATCAGATACATAGAGCATTCTCTTATATTATACAGTACACGTGGTTAGGTGAAAAGGGCTTCAAGCCATCTGGGAACTTCAGCAACTCAGTCAAGTTTATTGTTTAGTTATATTTCTTAAAGGGGTTGTAAACCCTCGAGGTTTACATTCTATGCATTAAGGTGAAAAACCTCCTGTCATGCAGCAGCCCCCCCCGCCCCCCCCATTTTACTTACCTGAGCCCCGTAATTCCCACAGCGGGAACGAGCACACCAGATCTGGTCGGTGTCTCGTGTCCTGACTGGATAGATGGGCGGGGCCAAGTTCTGTGTGTTTGTGCCACAGCTCGCCCCTCCTCGATCGCCACCGCTCGCCCCTCCTCCATCGCCACCCCTCACCCCTTCATCGCCCATCCTCACCACTCCATTGCCACCGCTCGCCCCTCCTCCATCGCCACCGCTCCATTGCCACCGCTCACCCCTCCATTGCCCATCGCCACCGCTCACCCCTCCATTGCCCATCGCCACCGCTCACCCCTCCATTGCCCATCGCCACCGCTCACCCCTCCATTGCCCATCGCCACCGCTCACCCCTCCATTGCCCATAGCCACCGCTCACCCCTCCTCCATCATCACAGGAGTGAGCTCTTTCTCTGATTTAAACCCCCTCACATGCTCTCTTCTCTCTCGCCTGATGCAGAAGTTCTGAGCTCAGCGTTTGAGAGCTCGTTCCTGTGATGGAAGAGGTGAGCAGTAACTAGGCCTCACTTAGCAACATCCTAGGAGTATTCCAGCCAGGCTTCATGGGGTAAAAGGCTTACACCTATACCAAGTGCATTGTTTAACTCAGAGCTGCACACTTTATTTTTTATCTACAGGAGCTCTTTATCTACATAGACAAATTTCGGTTAAAGGTGAACAAACCCTTTAAAGATACAGGGATCCCCCCAAAAGCCTAGAATAGCACACAATGGTAGCGGAAAGCATCTCATGTATCCACACTTTGTCACACTCTCACCTTTCAAGTGAATGAGTCTGCCATTCTTGTAGGAGAAGTTCCAAGAACTCGTAGCAGCGCCTGCAAAGACATAACACAGAGATTGTTTGTGACATTCAGACCGGGATATCGCCTACACAGACCAGAGCGCCTGTGGCTGGTGTTCAGACTCTTGAATTCACAACTCTAAAACTAAATGCAAAACTCTAGTGCAACAAAAATATATAGTAAAATATTAGCTTCTGGGGCCTCTAGGAATATTTAGAGTGGTGTGTATTTTACAGTATGTTCAGCTATTTGAACACATAAAGTAAACTCTCCGCCATGTTGAGTTCCAATTAGAACTTAGCAAGTGATCCAGGCAGAGGAAAGAAAAGTTTGTGGTGCAAATATCACTGAAAGACCATGTGGCCCTTTACAGCCAGAACACACTGCCGATATCCCAAGTTCTGCAGTGTGTGGGTGCAGCCAATGCCGGAACTGGCCTGCATCCTATGCATGCTCCTGTCATACACCATCTCTAACAAGGGGAAATACAGTGTAGTTTGCTATCAGCAATGACCCAGAGGATGTATCCTGGAGGCTGCAATGCAAACCTGCAGATAGATGAGCAGGAAGGGTGTGTCCATGACCAGGCTGATCACCCTATAAAAGTGTGATAGAACAAACTGGTCACAACCATACTCCTGACCCCGGTATACACGCTTCCTTTAGGGGTGGTTACTACACCACCAGCTCCCACTTCAGCTTCTACAGGCTGATCAACCCTTGAACTTTATTTTTTATTTTCAAAAACAAAACTCAAATAGGTCTAATTTCATCCTGGAATCAAATACTGGGAGCAAATGACCTTGTCTTATTAATCAGATGGAGCTGTCTCTCTTATAGGGCTAGCTCCGTATCAGAAAAATAAATAAAAGGGCAACTAGGAGGTTTGTACAAACGCAGTTTCAATATGTATTTCCCCACAGTAGTTTGTCTCTCTTCCATAATGCTGGGATTTCCTTGTGGTAGTTTGTGTCTCTGCCCCTCCCACAATTGGCAGATTTCCCTGCCGTAATTTGTGTCTCTGCCCCTCCCACAAAGATTGGATTTCCCTGCCATAATTTGTGTCTCTGCCCCTCCCACAATGGTGGTGTTTCCCTGCCGTCATGTCTCTGCCCCTCCCACAATGGTGGCGTTTCCCTTCCGTAATGTCTCTGCCCCTCCCACAATGGTGGCGTTTCCCTCCTGTAATGTCTCTGCCCCTCCCTTAATGGTGGCGTTTCCCTCCTGTAATGTCTCTGCCCCTCCCTTAATGGTGGTGTTTCCCTGCTGTAATTTGTGTCTCTGCCCCTCCCAAAATGGTGGCATTTCCCTGCTGTAATTTGTGTCTCTGCCCATCCCACAATGGTGGCATTTCCCCACAGTAGTTTGTCTCTCTTCCATAATGCTGGGATTTCCTTGCAGTAGTTTGATTCTGCCCCTCCCACAATGGGCACATTTCCATGTCGTAATTTGTGTCTCTGCCCCTCCTACAATGGTGGCGTTTCCCTGCCGTAATGTCTCTGCCCCTCCCACAATGGGCACATTTCCATGTCGTAATTTGTGTCTCTGCCCCTCCCACAATGGTGGTGTTTCCCTGCCGTCATGTCTCTGCCCCTCCCACAATGGTGGCGTTTCCCTTCCGTAATGTCTCTGCCCCTCCCACAATGGTGGCGTTTCCCTCCTGTAATGTCTCTGCCCCTCCCTTAATGGTGGCGTTTCCCTCCTGTAATGTCTCTGCCCCTCCCTTAATGGTGGTGTTTCCCTGCTGTAATTTGTGTCTCTGCCCCTCCCAAAATGGTGGCATTTCCCTGCTGTAATTTGTGTCTCTGCCCATCCCACAATGGTGGCATTTCCCCACAGTAGTTTGTCTCTCTTCCATAATGCTGGGATTTCCTTGCAGTAGTTTGATTCTGCCCCTCCCACAATGGGCACATTTCCATGTCGTAATTTGTGTCTCTGCCCCTCCTACAATGGTGGCGTTTCCCTGCCGTAATGTCTCTGCCCCTCCCACAATGGGCACATTTCCATGTCGTAATTTGTGTCTCTGCCCCTCCCACAATGGTGGCGTTTCCCTGCCGTAATGTCTCTGCCCCTCCCACAATGGTGGCGTTTCCCTGCCGTAATGTCTCTGCCCCTCCCACAATGGTGGCGTTTCCCTGCCGTAATGTCTCTGCCCCTCCCACAATGGTGGCGTTTCCCTGCCGTAATGTCTCTGCCCCTTCCACAATGGTGGCGTTTCCCTGCCGTAATGTCTCTGCCCCTCCCACAATGGTGGCGTTTCCCTGCCGTAATGTCTCTGCCCCTCCCACAATGGTGGCGTTTCCCTGCCGTAATGTCTCTGCCCCTTCCACAATGGTGGCGTTTCCCTGCCGTAATGTCTCCCCCCTCCCACAATGGTGGGATTTCCCTGCCATAATTTGTGTTGGCCCCTCCCACAGGGATGGGATTCCTTGCACTAGTTTGCGTCTGTCCCCTTCTACAAGACCATATTGAAGGTTTCACTTTTAAAGTGGGAGTGCACATTTATCTCTCTATTCTGAAATTAAAGAGAAAGCATTTGGGTGGGTGATGGGGCGATGCCAGCTTTTTGCTTTGTACTGGGCACAGAAATGTGTCAGAATTCAGACAGTAAGACTTCACCACCACAGTCCCGGGGGAAATACAAGAAAGAAAATGTTAAATTGCTGGAATAACTGAAATACTAGTTTTGGATGGACGTGGCCTTTAACCTCTTGCCGACCAGCCGCCGTCATTATACTGCGGCAGGTTGGCTCGTTCCATCAAATCGCCGTAGCTGTACGTCAGCTCGGGAACTCGCTTTTATGGGCGCGCTCGCTCCCATTGGCCAGCTGGGGGGGAGTGATGTCCAACCAGCCACCTGCAATCGTTCCCCGCAGTGACAGAACTGACAGGGGAGATCACACCGTCTGTCTGCTAAGTAGGAAGATGGATCTGTGCGTTTCCCCAGTCACACCGTCCCCCATACAGTTATTAAACAAACATTTAACCCCTTGATCGCCCCTGATGTTAGCCCCTTTCCTGCCAATGTCATAAGTACATTAACAGTGCATATTATTAGCACTGATTACTGTATTATGTCACTGTCTCCCAAAAAAAGTGTAAAAATTTTCAGTTAGGTGTCCGATCTGTCTGCCGCAATGTCGCAGTCCTGCTAAAAATCGCAGATCACCACCATTACTAGTAAAATAATAAAAAAGGCTATAAAACTATCCCCTATTTTGTAGACGCTATAACTTTTGCGCAAACCAATCAGTATACACTAATTGCAATTTTTTTTTACCAAAAATATGTAGCAGAATACATATCGGCCTAAACTGATGAATAAATTATTTTTTTGTTTTTTTAAAGTGGTGTTTCAGCTTAAAAAAAAAAATGTAAAAGTCAGCAGCTAAAAAAAAAGTCGCTGCTGACTTTTATTAAGTACACTTACCCTCCCAGGGCGCCCGCGATGCTGTTCGTGGAGGCCGAGATGTCCCTCGGCGTTCCGGATCCAGCGCCGCCATCCTCAGTAAGGGAAACGGCTTCGCGCGGCCTACTGCGCATGCGCGAGTCGGCGCGCGGCCTACAGCACATGCGCGAGTGGGATTTGTGAATGGGGAACGCAATGTGTTGTGGGACACAGTTCCCATAACACACGGTGCCCCATTCCATAGAAGACGGAAGGAGAGAAGATCACCGCAGAGCTGGAGGAGGCAGATTAGGACGATCTGCCTAGCAACAGCCATTTCTGGTAAGTAAAAAAAAAATATTTTTTTTTTTTTTTCCATTTGAAATTGTTACTAACATTTTTAAAAGTTTTTGTTTTCAGGGTGTCCCACCACTTTAAGTTTAGAAATGTTTTATAGCAGAAAGTAAAACATTTTGTTTTGTTTTTTTCAAAACTGTTGCTTTTTTTTTTTGCACAAAAAATGTTATAGCACAAAAAATAAGAGACTGCACCACCAAAATAAAGCTCTATTTGTGGGGAAAAAAAAAACAAATTTTATTTGGGTACAGCGTCGCACGACTGCGCAATTGTCAGTTAAAGCGACACAGTGCAGTATCGCAAAAAATGGCCTGGTCAGGAAGGGGTAAATCCTTCCGGGGCTGAAGTGGTTAAATACAATGCCTGGCTTTGTCCACATTGACAGAACTGTACAGTCCACTGCTACATATAATAAGCAAATAAATCCACAGAGACGGAGCGATTATAGAAGCAGCAGGAGCATGGGGTTCCTATGAGAGGACATGGGGTTCCTATGAGAGGACATGGGGTTCCTATGAGAGGACATGGGGTTCCTATGAGAGGACATGGGGTTCCTATGAGAGGACATGGACCTCCTGGGAGGCAACACATCAATGACAACCAGAGAGGGAGTTCAGTGAATGAAACCAGAAAGAGCTGAGATATCAGACGCCACCAACCTTCGCACAGCCACGGACTTGGAGGTGCAGTTACTTGTAATTATCGGTATGAGCCTCGGGACATGTGTATGCTGCAAAGAGAAGAGAACTTAGAATGAACTCCTCATAATGAAATCCACAACGTTGTCATGTCTAAGCAAACCAATCAACTCAAGTGCCATCAACAGACACTACAACCATATCTACCAGACAGCTGGATATGGAGCCGGGGCCACCTATGCATAGTAGTATGGCTCAGCTCTAACCTACCTAACCCTTCACTATCCTTATTGTAAAAATTAGGTTTCCATCCACTCCTTAAAGTGATTGTAAAGGATCGTTTTTTTTTGTTGTTTTTTAACAAAACATATTATACTTACCTCCACTGTGCAGCTCGTTTTGCACAGAGTGGCCCCCGAATATCCTCTTCTGGGGTCCTCCGGTGTCTCTCGCGGCTCCTCCCCACATCAGATAACCCCCTAGGAGAAGCGTTCTCCCGAGGGGGTTACCTTGCGGGAGTGCTCCAGAGTCCAGCATTTGCTTCCATAGACTGGGGGGAATCTATCGCTTCTGCCGGGGGGAATCTATCGCTTCTGCCGGGGGGAATCTATCGCTTCTGCCGGGGGGAATCTATCGCTTCTGCCGGGGGGAATCTATCGCTTCTGCCGGGGGGAATCTATCGCTTCTGCCGGGGGGAATCTATCGCTTCTGCCGGGGGGAATCTATCGCTTCTGCCGGGGGGAATCTATCGCTTCTGCCGGGGGGAATCTATCGCTTCTGCCGGGGGGAATCTATCGCTTCTGCCGGGGGGAATCTATCGCTTCTGCCGGGGGGAATCTATCGCTTCTGCTGGGGGTCGTATGTTGCCAGGAGAGATCTACAGTTGAGGGAGAGCCTACTGTTGCTGGAGGGTCTACTGATGGGGTGAATCTATTGATGCTGGGGGGGCATTTTGTTGTGTGTGTTTGTGGGGGGGGGTCTATTGTTGCAGGGAAGGATTGTTTCTTGGGGGAACTATTGTTGCAGGGTGAATTATTGTTGCAGGATTGCAGGGGATTTTACTGTTTTTTTTAATTGTTGCAAGGAAGGATTTATTGTTGCTGGGGGGGAACTATTGTTGAGAGGTTTCTCACATTCCAGGGAATCTATTTTACTTCTTTTCTTGTGATAATTAACAAATTCCATACAAATTACCCAAAACCACAACATGATACAGGGGGTCCCCGGGTTACAAACGAGACAGGGACTGTAGGTTTGTTCTTAAGTTGAATCTGTTTGTAAGTCGGAACAGGTACATTTTTTAAGTGTAGCTCCAGCCAAAAAATCTATTTTTAAGCTTTTTGGAGAACATTGGGAAGGGTTATCACCCCTGTAACATTTGTTTTGCTGTCTGTGCCCCTGTTCAGAAGATTTCACCTCACTTTCTGTCCCAATGAAAATTGGATTTTGAAAATTTTGGGTTGTTAGGGAAACATGGACTGGTGATAAAGTATCAGTGGAGACACCTTTTTCCCATATTAACTCTTACAGGAGTGAATTTCCCTTCCTCGGGGTAGATTTCCTCTCACTTCCTGTTGTCTCCCTCCATTTGTAAGTAGGAGTCGTTTGTAAGTCGGATGTTTGTAAGTCGGGGACCCCCTGTACTTGGTTCTGTATTCTCTTAAAGGGCCAGTACTGGGAGGTGGGTAGGGAGGGAGTGGAACCAAAGGACAGTGCTCAGAGGTAGGTAAGGGGTGGAGACAAAGGGTGACTCAGAATATGGGGGGGGGGGGGGGGGGAACCTGCACCTATTCTCTGAGAAAAAAAGCCCTGGAAGGGATACACCAATCTTCACACAGCACACAGGAACAGGAGCTGAGGCTGTCAATCTGCTGGAGCTCCCTCCCGTGTCACCATTTCACTCTTGGTGTCAGGAAAACCTAAGACGTGACTCATGATAATAGCAGAGGAGGCAGTGGACAGAAACGTCACCTAGTGCTCTGGACTGAGACAAGTACACACTAGAGGAATATGCTTTGTTCATATTTCATGTCCGAGGTTTACAAACACTTTAAGTGGAAATTCTTAGTTTCTTATCTCAGGTCACTTGTCATTTCTGGACACTGCGCCTGTACGGCTTTCTCTGAGCAGCCACTTCAAAATGTGTGCAGATTATTTGATAATTGCAGTTTCCATCTGAGGCTTCTCCCAAAGTCTGAAAAGGATTGGACTTCCTGACTTCTACATTCGTTTGCCCATTTCCAGTTCTTTAATTCACACTCAGACGCCAACAACAATGCGGAAACTTGGCGAGTCAGCGGCGGTACTTACACGGATAATTAAGCGAATTGTCACCACACCAGAAGAAGCCATAATTTTGGCACTGTTCGGGACGAGATTGAAAACGGTGGGCATGATCGCTTCTGCTCCGTGGTCAAATTTGTTCCCCAAAATCATTGAAAGGTGTCTGAAAATAAAGCGAGAATTGGGGGATAATCGATTAGCAGGAATAATGACTGATTTCCGTAAAACGTTTAGAGACATGAATAGAAGGAGATATATATATATATATATATATATATATATATATATATATATTTATTAGTCTATACACGTTGTGTGTATACAGCAGGCATGCAGAGAGCAGATGAATCTCGCCGTGTTGTCAGGACATGTCTGCTCCTCACTCACCCCAGGGTAATGCAGGCTTCTCGCACCACTTGGGAACGCAGGTCCTTTGTGGAGAGCTTGAAGGCGCCGTCGAGCAGCCGCAGGTGCTGGAAGAAATTGTCGTAGTCTGCAGCACCGGCAACGAGAAGGGAGCGGACCTTTTTGAGCTGGAAACAGAAATAGATCAGTGAGAAACCAAAGAATTACATTATAGGGATAAAAGGTGGTCATATAAAACCAGTTGTTGACATTGGGGCTGGCTACACACACACACACAACAAATCCTAGAATTCCTAGAAGCACACGGGGCATGATGTGCATTTCACCCTGTTCTGCCACCATAAACACCCGCCCCCTTCCCCCATCTCAGAGTTGCTGTTTAACTACTTGCCACCCAGCGGCAGCAAAAGGGTGGGCGGTGACGCCCACGACGCACATTTGGCGGCCAAGGTGTCTGTGCAGACAAAAGCTGTGAAAGATGGCGCTTGGGCCAGTTAATGAACAGTAGCAGGCAGGACCGGTGTTCTATCACCAAGTGTCCGGCTGTCACTAGGTGTCCGAAGTCTCCTGCGCATGCGCAGCGCATGCGCAGTCCGGATCCAGAAGATTTTCGGAAATTGTCGGAAGATGAGCGGCGCCTGCGCCGTGAGTCGAGGAGAAGCCCCCACCATCCAAGCGGACATAAGGTTAGTCAAATTGAGAGGGCCCCTCGCGGGCTCGCTTCGCTCGCCACGCATCGGGCACGGCCTCGCTGTGCTCGGCACTTTTATATTCTAACTCTATGTCCACTGGGATGGTGGGGCTTGAAAGTGGACTCACGGCGCAGGCGCCGTTCATCCTCGGCAATTTTCGGAATATGGGCGTTCTGTGTACTGCGCATGCGCAGTACACCTCGGACACTTGGTGATGGGGGACGGATAATGATACAACACCGGCTCCCAATCATGTGACCACCGAGACAGCCAATCAAAGTAGTAATGGAATCGGCCGAACATTCCTACAATGGAGGGGGGGAGCTATTGCGCAGAACTTTTTAAAGGGACGCCAGTGCAGACGCTAAAGGGTTAAATAGTAGTTTTATAGACCTCGTTAGACGTGAGACAAACATACAAAGCAACATTGTTGCATTTGTGTCTACTCCATTTCATTAATTCGCAGATTGAAAGGGAGGAGCTTCCATCTGTACATTGTCAGGTAAATCAACCAGACAAATACAAAATTCATAAAATGTATTAACCCCTTATTTACCGTAAGTTTACCTTAATCTACCCTAATGCCACGTACACACGGTCGGAATTCTTGTCGGAAAAAGCTCTGATGGTTTTCCTGTCGGAACTCCGACGGAACTTCGCTCAAACAGTCTTGCCTACACACGGTCACACCAAATTCCGACGGTCAATAACACTGCGCCTTAAAAAACGTTTGACAGCACTATAAAAGGGAAGTTTAATGCTTCCGAGCATGCGTCGAATTGTTTCCGAGCATGCGTCGGAATTTTGCGTGTCGGAATTGCATACACACGATCGGAAAATCCGATAGAAAGGTTTTCCTTTGGAAAAATTGAGAACAGGTTCTCAATCCAAAGTCCAACGGAAATTACGACAGAAAAAGACCGATGGGCGTACACACAGTCGGAAAATCTGTTGAAAAGCTCCCATCGGATTGTTTCCATCGGAAATCCCGACCGTGTGTACGCCGCATTACACATAATTTTTAAGATTTGATATTGGAACATTAAAAAAAAATTAAAAAAAATAAGCATTGCGTTAGTAAATCACCAGATTTACCAGAAACGTTTGTGTCATAAGAAAAACAAAAATTGAATAAGATGTATACTTTTTATCTGTAGTAACAATGTTTCTTTACTTTTATATCAACACCGAATTTGAGAAAAAGGTCCCTTTATAAGTTTTACTTTGTCTAGGGAAAGCATAAAAAAATACAATCCTTTTTATAAATATATGACCCTACCTAAACTTTCCCTTCAATCCGTATGAAATCAGGCAGACCGTATCATATGTAAGGTAAGGGCTCAACATGGTGTAATATTGTAAAAACACCTTATTTATTGTAAAGTATTGCACTTACATGGTTAAAACTTGCAAGAAAGCATGTAAAAACGCCAGAAACAAAAACAAGTTCTTCCTCCAATAACCGAAATGTCTGACATTCGACCCTGCATGCGCAGTAGTGTGTACTTGGCTATTTCCTATGCGTTTCATCAAAGATGACGTCAGCTCTGATAAAACACGTAGGGCGGAGATACGTACACACGCTACTGCAAATGTGTGGATGAATGCTGGCCATTTTGGTTACTGGAGGAAGAACCTGTATTCGTTTCTGGCATTTTTACATGATGTCTTATAAGTTTTAACTATATGACTGCAATACTTTACAATTAAGGTGTTTTTTTTACAATATTACACTATGTTGAGACCTTACGTTACATATGATATGGTCTGCAGAGAGAGTTGGAGCTTATCTGATTGATGAACATGTCTCCATTGCTGTCGGGAGTTTCCTGTGTTGTCGCTTATTCCTTCCTTGAGATCCACCTTTGACAGAGCGAGTTTTGACCACTCTGAATAGGGGGGGGGGGGGGGGGGGGGGGGGGGGGGGGGGGGGGGGGAGGGGGGGGGGGGGGGGGGGGGGGGGGGGGGGGGGGGCGTGGAAGGGGTCAATGGCATTCCGGTAAGCCTCTAGCGTGGATCTTTCTTTGGGTGTCACCCCGGCTATTCCTGGATTCCTTTCCAAGCACACAAGAAGTTATTGTTTGGGACGCTTTCTTTTTTCGTATACTCACCTTGGAGGTGCAGTGATTAATACATGTCATAGTGTATTTTTATACTTTATGATTGAAAATACTACATGATGATGATCACTTTTTTCTGAATTTAGCATAATATATGCTTCACAATACTCACTTGCCTAATAATTGTGCACACAGTGTACATACTTGTCGGTGGAGCTAAAGGAGATTGTATAGTCAGATTGCAACATGTGTGGTGAGCTTTACACCCAATCAGGAGATAGAGAAGTGATTTCCAACTTAGTGTTTACTTTTTAGCCCCTCTCGCTTCTATCTGGATAGTGAACGGATCAGATGACACTCAGTTTGGTCATGTTGGGATTATATTTCTCTGTCTTCAGAGAGGCTCCGTCACCATTTAGGACAAAGTGACCGGGTCTCCTTAATTCCACCCTATCAACTCCTCCCAGTTATATTCATAATTACGGCGCTCCCCTCCCACAGCTGTCACATAGGGAAGCATGTGACCTCCTTCCGTGATGCAGTACCCAGGCCTAACTGCCAAATTACAATTGGTCCAGGGGTGAAGGAGAAGGGGGCCAAACTTCCAAAAGACTGGGAAGGTAGCCCCGTCTCCTGGAAGTGGGGAACAGTACCTGTCAGCCCCCCCCCCCCCCCCCGAAAGGTGCCAATTGGTGCACCGGAGGGGGGAGGAGACGGATAAGTGGAAGTTTCCCTTTTGAGTGGAACTCCACTTTAATGCATTGCCTGCATTAGGAGGGGGTCTTTAAAGACGACCCGGTCACTTTGTCCTCTGCATAGGCAGGGTGTCGGGGTCACTAATTACCCACAGAATGAAGCACCCCTTATTAACACCTGAAATGTTTTATTCTGTCCCAATACCTTCCAGCTCTATAAAACACAAGCAAGGATTTCAAGCATTTGTGATAGAAGGAAAGGTGCTGGTTACCGCAGTAATTCTCTGCTCCCAGTCATGCTTATCATCTGACAGTATTTCCCGAATTTTATTCAGGGATTCCTCCAGATCCCTTCCGGAATAGATCTAGAAAACAAAATTACAATAAGCATGTGTTCTCATAAAGATTCATAGTTAATATCACAAGGCATTACAAAATCAGGAATTTTGACCAACCAGTTTAGGACAATTCCATTGCAGCAGCACATACCTGCCAGATGCCCGATTCCCCTGTGGTGAGTGTGTGCCAGACATTCGTCGCAGGGAACCAGCCGGCTTGCCCGGACATTCCTCGCAGGGAACCAGCCGGCTTGCCCGGACATTCCTCGCAGGGAACCAGCCGGCTTGCCCGGACATTCCTCGCAGGGAACCAGCCGGCTTGCCCGGACATTCCTCGCAGGGAACCAGCCGGCTTGCCCGGACATTCCTCGCAGGGAACCAGCCGGCTTGCCCGGACATTCCTCGCAGGGAACCAGCCGGCTTGCCCGGACATTCCTCGCAGGGAACCAGCCGGCTTGCCCGGACATTCCTCGCAGGGAACCAGCCATGTTGCATCCCTGGACACGGAGCCTGCATAGAGCCCCCTATTATCTCCAACACAAGGTAAGAGAGTCGGCAAACAGGGAGGGGGGTGCAGAAGGGTTGGAGTGACGGGGGGTGGGCAAATCAGATTCGTCTGCTGCCCACCCCCGACCGATGGATCACCAGCTGCCACTGATGTACAGTACATGTAAAGCGCTGCGTAAGCTGATGGCTCTATATAAACGTCTGTAAAAATGAATAAATCAAAAAGGAAAAAAAGCTTTGTCGTATTACCTGTACTGTTGGAACATCTTCAAACGCTCTGATAAAGTCCTCCTCATCTAAACCCCCAGCACCACCTTCCTTGGCTGCTCCTAGAATTGGGAAGAGATTACAGGAATGAGGAGAGGCAAAGAATGAAAGAATGTACACGCAGCAGTATTAGATATGAGCTTTAATAAACCCCCAACTGTATTTGGGTGGAATCTGAAAGATTTATCCCCCCTTCATGACCAGGCATTTTTTTGCGATACGGCACTGCTTTATTATAACTGACAATTGCCCAGTCTTGCAACGTTGTACACAAAAACATTTATTTCCCACAAATATAGCGCTTTTTTGGTGGTATTTGATCGCCTCTGCATTTTTTATTTTTTTTTGCACAACAAATAAACGACAATTTTGAAAAAAAATAAATTTTTTACTTTCTACTATAAAACGTATCCAATAAAAAATACAAATAAAAAAAAAAATAAAATCGAATTTCTTCTTAAATTTAGACCAATATGTATTTTGCTACATATTGTTTGGTAAAGTGTATATCGATTGGTTAGCGCAAAACTTATAGTGTCTAAACACGATGGGATACATACTGGAATTTTCTTTTTTCATACCAGTAATGGCAGCGATCAGCGACTTATAGCATGACTGCGATATTGCAGGGGACATTCTGACACTTTGTGGGAACGAATGACACTAATACAGTGATCAAAATATACTCTGTCACTGTACTAATGACACTGGCTGGGAAGGGGTTAACATTTAAGGCAATCAAAGGGTTAACTGTGTGCCTAGCCAGTGTTTTTGTGTACCGTGTTTGGTGTTTATACTAAGGGACGTGATGGATTTTATGCAGGGAAAGAAAATCCAACAGTCCCCCCAGTCAGTACAGAGCTCGGTCCAGCCTCTTCTCATTGGCGGACATCTGTTGGCCGGTGTTCCTTCAGATTAGGCGGCCCTTCAGATTTGGTAATGGTAGTGATGTTCCATCACGGCCATCTTGGTACACCCCGCACCCGGCCACACTAAGCCTTCAGACGGAAGGGGGCAAGCGGAGATCTATTACACCCACACAAGTCTTGCATTTGACACTTAGGCCTCATGGACACGGGGCTGCAAAGCAAATGCCAACATCAGGAAAAACAGCTGTAAAAATTGTGCTTTTATTAGCTTTTTGTATTGGCGTTAATGCACGTCGTTTAGCCGCGCTAGCTTTTATCAGTAGCGTTTCTCTGCCTCTATTCAAAAATCAATGGTTCCCTATGGTTGATTTGAATAGAAGTCGTACCACAAGTCAGATCATGATGATCCGACTTGCGCTGCGACTTGAGAGCTAAGGATCTTTTTGAGAGGCAACCCTCCCAAAAATGAAAAAAAATAAAAATAAACTGACGTGCCCCCCCCCCCCCCCACCCAAGAGCAAACAAGACCCTTCGGTCTGGTATAGATTTTAAGGGGAACCCCCCCATGCCCCAAAAAACTGGCGTGGGGTCCCCCCAAAATCTATACCAGACTCTTATCCGAGCATGCAGCCCGGCAGGCCAAGAAAGGGGGGGACGAGCGAATGCGTAGTCATAGTGACGGGCCCTCCACCTCCTAGATTGCGGTCCATGGCTCCACCGTCCCCAGAGGATTCCACCCAGCTCGCCGATCCGGCGCTGCTCTGCGATGCCATCGTTGGCTACCTCCCTCGTACCCAGTGTCTGCACGGAGTGAACATTGCAGGTTCCTCCGTCTTCACCTCATCATCAGTGCCGAAAGACAGCAGCAGCCCAGCAATTCTTTTCAGGCTCCCCGTGTCTGTCCGGGCAACCACGCGATCTGCGATTCTGCCACGGCTGAGAACCCATCTGTAACATCTCTACATATGGGCAATTAGGCTGTATAGCCCCTGGCTGTTCACATCTGGCTATTGGTGGATCTGAATCAAGCTTTTCTACAGTAAACAATTTTTAACTATTGAATTTATGCCATTATCAGTTTACTAAACTGTTGCTGTTTCAGTGACTCTGGTGACAATTGTCTTTTTAATATTGGTGTTGAATAGGGGTGCCCGTACACCCATGCCACATACAGCCTTGTGCCAAGCGCTATACAGAGACTTTTGGTGGTTGTTAATTATTAAAGTGGAATGTTCTTTGCTAAAGAACATTATTTTTTTATCAAGTTGTTACGGGGTAAAGTTCCGCTTTAAACAGGATCACTAGTTAAGGTATTGCAAGAGGAAAGTAACATGGGAGCCGCCCCCCCCCCCCCCCCCCCCCCCCCCCCCCCCGAACAGGAAAGCTAATTTTAGCCAATACATTAAGGTTAATGAAAGATTAACGGCTAAAGAATACAAGTTCTGTGCTCTTTACTCTGCTGGGAAAAAAAAATGCCTTTATACAGATTTAAAGAAGTCCAGCCAAAATATTTAGATTTTTTAAGTTTTAGCTAGAGTGGGGAAACATTAGAACCTCGGCCAGGTTTTTGCTGTTATCGGGAGCCCAGTTACAGAGATTTCCCCTCACTTCCAGACATAGTGATAATAGTTTCACCAGACTGAAGTGAGGCAAATTCGGCACATGCGCTTGGAATGAATTCAAGATGGCGGCACTGGAGAGAAACCAGGTAGGGAGAACTTTCCCCACAAGCAATACAACACTGGCCTCTATAGACTAGCAAGTATGTTTGCCGCTGCATATAGCTATTGTAAAATTCGAACTGGGGTGGGGTCATGTCCGGATGGCAGAGCCAACGGTCTCATAAATCGGAGCTCTTCTCTCCCTACCCTGACTCAGCGGCTATGGAGGTACCCCAGTTCACTGTGACACCTGCGCCCACTTATTGGAGTCTGGCACCACACACCTGACTGGCACGTCCAGAGTCACAAGGAAGGGAAGAAGCTGCAGAAACTGAATGAACTTCTTCATCCCAAAGATGGTGCTGGTTTGATCCCAGTTGCAGCCCAGCACCAGCCTTCCTCTATGACCTGCACAGCAACTCCGAAGTCCTGGAGAAAACATCGGCTGGAGTTCAGTCCTCTCCCCCTCTACACCCCCCACCACAAGAATCCCAGCCAAATCTAAATTCAGGAAAGCAGAGGATCCCACAGATTCTGCTCCATTAGCCATAGATGCAGACCAGCTTGCAGAAGGCTAGGTTTACACTATGGCAGGTAGTTGTGGGTGCTGGAATGTACTTTACAGGCGTGCAGGGCTGCCATTCATTCTTAAAAGCACCACACACATCTAAAAATGCAGTGCGTTCACGGGTGCGGAAACCTCTGAAATGCAGACACGGGAACCCATTCAAATGAACGGGCTGTCACACCTGATAAAGCGTGGCTTGCAGAGCCACAAGAGTGTGCACCTAGCCTAAATATGAATCCCCAGCCACTTGCTGGGGATTCAGAGTTTTAAAACACCTGTCTTCTGTACCACTAGTGGACCCTGAGAGGTCACAGGGGTTCCAATGGAGACCTTCCCATGCTCCAGGAGCCCTGCTTGGCCTCCCTGTCACATTAGGTTTTACAAGGGCTTTTTTTTCCAGCCAGAACGTAATGGAACTCTGTTCCACCACCCGTGGCAAAATGATCCTGTTCACTGTCTGGCTTCTGTGTTACAAGTGACAGCCTGACTCTCCCACCATCTCCCCCATACCAGGGCATAGTGGGTGTATTGACAAGCAGGGAGGGCATCTCATGCTGAGAAGCAGCCTAGTGCTAAGATTACAATGCCCATCGATGGAGGATCTTTCTGTCACTGCTGCTTCTGGCCACTGGGGAAGAGTCAGAGCTGCAAATGCACTGTGGGATGCGCAGGAAAGATGGGGCAGCACTTAGCTGTTGGGGGAGGAAGAGTTAGGAGGACGTTGCAGAGATGACCTGAGAGAGAAAGGTGCAGAGGTGAGCTTTGGATGGAGGTGCAGAGGCACACTCTGCAGAACACTCCTGAACCGTGCACTCTGCACAATGCACTCCTAAACCCTGCAGTCTATACATAGTGCACTCCTCAACACTGCACTCTGTATGCAGCATGCTCCTGGACCCTGGAGGTGGCAGGAGGAGTGTGTCAAAACGCACCTTCGTCTGTGTAGACAAAAATCCTTGCACCAGCCCTAACAAAATACAAAGGCTTCTGTGAATGGGCAGAAGAGGAGAGGGGTGGGTATACCTGCTTTGTGTGTTTCTCCCCTTTAAGATTCCCGGAGTGCCTCTCCACCAGAGCAATAAACCTGTCAATTGTAAATGATAAAGATAAGCCCAGCAGATGTCATGCAACACCTTGGACTCAACTCAAGGATTTTTGTCTACACACACAGGCTCCTCCTGCCACCTCCAGGAGGAGCCTGCGTGTGTAGACAAAAATCCTTGCACCAGTCCTGACAAAATACAAAGGCTTCTGTGAAGGGGCATCAGAGGGGGGAGGTGGGCATAGCTGCTCTCTGTGTTTCTCCCCTCTCAGATCCCTGGAGTGTCTCTCCGCCAGAGCAATAAACCACAGCACCTTGGACTCGGTACGCCTTCACTTTTTACAAATTGTCTGAATTCCTGGAATTCAGCTTTAAGCTTTAGAATATAGGAGTGACAATTCACGAGTCCGATCACCCTAGAACCTGCATGGGGGTGATTCCCATCTCTCACCATGAAGTATTCGAATGTCTACTTCTGAACTGCCCACCAATTGGCCACCTATTACTTCTATTGTTCTCGATGAGTGATGCGAGTGATGTGAGTGATGCTCCAGTCCCACGTGTGAAAGTGTTTTATTATTCATTTGTTCAATGAATGCTCCGCTATAAGCAATGCACAAGCCACTATTGATCCATACAATGAAAAGCAGTAGGAAGGCCTATTCCAGCAGCATCTTGTAGCGGATATTGATTTCTCCTGGAAGAAGCCAAATTACATCTTCAAGGCATCATCACTAAGCCAGAAAGTGCTGAAAAATTATCAGAAGGCGGCACATAAAAAGGTCGCTTTAGCCCAGAAAAATCATAATTCACCTCAATGTCAGCCAGGAAAAGGAGAACTATACAGGGATCATGGCTGCAGTCCAAACGGCAAGGATACCAAACGGCTATCCGTGTGTTAAATGTATTCCTCTGCCACAGCGCTTTAACCACCTGAGTCCCAGTATACGTCATATGACGTCTTTTTGTTCTCCGGGGTATATCTGAATGATGCCCGTAGGTACAGACATCATTCAGATATTGCCGTTTTCAGCCGGCGATTCCCTGCACCATAAGAATAATCATAGCGTCTGTTCCACCGATTGATCGTTCTTATGGGCGGTGGGAGGGGACGCCCCCCCCCCTCCCTCCGGTGCTTCTACCGACTCACCGCTTCCATCGGTGAGTCGGACTCAGGATCCGCCGCCCCCCGGATGATGATCATAGAGATTTCCGGCAGACATGTTATGACGTCACGCCCGGCCTCTGCATTCAAAAAACGGCGGCACCGCGGCTGGGAAGCGGTGATCGTTTTTTTTTGGGGGGGATTTTAGGCTTCCCAGCCTAGAGGTGAGATGTCGGGTCTTATTGACCCCCACATATCTCACTGTAAATAGGTCCGATCGTGTCATATTCCTATTACAAGGGATGTTTACATTCCTTGTAATAGGAATAATAGTAATCAAATATATATAGATTTTTTTTTTAATGGTGTTGAACTAAAAAAAAGTAAAATTAACAATAAAAAAAAAAAAAAAAAAAATTTTAAGCGCCCTGTCCCCGCAAGCTCGTACGCAGAAGCGAACGCATACGTAAGTCCCACCCACATATGAAAACTGTGTTCAAACCACACATGTGAGGTATCGCCGCGAACGTTAGAGCGAGAGCAATAATTCTAGCCCTAGACCTGTACCAGTAAAGACCAGTAAAAAATTTTAAAGCGTCGCCTATGGGGATTTTTAAATACCAAAGTTTGGCGCCATTCCACAAGCGCGTGCAATTTTGAAGCGTGACATGTTGGGTATCTATTTACTCGGCGTATCTTCATCTTTCACATTATGCAAAAAAATTGGGCTAACTTTACTGTTTTTTTAAAGCAGGAAACTGTGCAAATACCGTGCGAGATAAAAAGTTGCAACGACCGCCATTGTATTCTTTAGGGTCTTTGCTAAAAAAAAAAACATATATAATGTTTGGGGGTTTCTCTGTAATTTTCTAGCAAAAAAATTTGGAATTTTAAATGTAGGAGAAAAATGTCAGAATTGGCCTGGATCTCAGGTGGTTAATGGATGCGTTCATTACCACCCATGACTGCTCAATGGATAGGTTTAGTTAACCAAACCCTCCCTTACAAAAAGATATAAGAGAAAAGGAACCACGTCATCCGAGGATCCCCCAAAATACGGGAAACAGGGTGTCAATATACAATCTAAACCGGTTGTTACATCATAGTCTATTATATGGGGAGGGGGAGCACACTGCGTTAGGATCTATATTTTTATCCCTTGATTTGTATTTATGAAGGAGACATGCAAAACGATCCTTGTTTGTACAGTTTTTTTTGCATACATCTGCATGCTATACCGTGTTTATAATATCACCGTACCACATGGATGGAGGAAATACTTTGAAGAGACTTAGCCGGCCCATGTGAAAGAGCCCTAAAGCCCTTGTTCTCATTAATTGTGGCTTTGAAATCGCGCAACTTCATCTGAAATCGCACAATTTTAAAGCCGCATGTCAGTGCGACTTGGAAGACATCTGTGCGGCTTCAAGCACAGATGTCGATGCAAGCCGCGCCCAAAAATTTCAAAAGTAGTGCAGGACAATTTCAAATCGATGCGGCACTGCAGAGTCGGGGGTCTCACCGATTTGAGATTGCCGGCAAGAGGGTGCGACTTATCCTGCGACTTGACCTGTCACTCGAATGTGAACAAGGGCTGAATGTCACGTGCTTAATACACAAAGTTCTCTAAACTCACCTCCTGGCTTGGCGGACACTGCAGACGCTACCGGTCTCCGAGCTGTCCCCATGGTTACCGGTTTGCGGGCAGAGGGAGGCGCTTTGGATGACGCAGTAGAGCTCGTTGATGAAGGTCTGTTTCCATCAACTGAATCCTCATCATCAAAGTTTTTATCTGAAATTAAAAACAAGATATGTTGGTGAGCCGCAAATACAATAATAAAAAATACAATAATACAAATACAATAATCACTTTACATTTTCAATACAGATAACAAGCCTGTACAGCCCCCCCACCTCACAAAATGTTTTCACAGGAATTTTCATAATGGATCTACGGCATCCTGAAAGCTTGCATCTTTAATCATTTAAGTTAGCCAAAAAGGACATCAGGCAAAAAAATGGGTGCAGACACTTTGCTTTTCCACGTTTCAGACGCAAAACATTTTGAAAAAAAATCAACATTTTTTACTTTTTGCTATAATAAATATCCCCCAAAAATATATAAAAAAACGTTTTTTTTCCTAAGTTTAGGCCGATACGTATTCAACATATTTTTGGTAAAAAAAAAAAAAATAAATAAAAAAAAAAAAATCGCAATTAGCGATTATTGATTGGTTTGCGCAAAAGTTATAGCGTTTACAAAATAGGGGATAGTTTTATAACATTTTCATTAATATTTTTTTTTTTTACTAGTAATGGCGGCGATCAGCGATTTTTATTGTGACTGCGACATTATGGCGGGCACATTTTTGACACATTTTTGGGACCATTATCATTTATACAGCAATCAATGCTATTTAAATGCACTGATTCCTGTGTAAATGACAGTGGCAGTGAAGGAGTTAACCACTAGGGGGCGGGGAGGAATTAGTGTGACGTGTGTGTGTTCTTTTTTACAGTAGGGGGCGTGGCTGACGTCTGACGTCACTGATTGGCTTTCCCGATGACAGGGAACAGCCGATCAGTGACAGGCAGTGTAGGAAGCGCGGGGAGAGGTTTGTTTACAAAGACCCCTCCCCGTTCTTCAGCTCTGTGACCCGATCGCGGTCACAGAGCTCGCGACCGGGTCGCATAGCAATGTCTTTTTTTCACAAAGAAAAACCTGCGTACCGATGTCTAGTCAGCCCCAACCCCCACCTTATTTGTGAAATATCCAACGGACATTTGCTGTGCCATCAACGGATGGGTACAATATCCACGAGCTCCGACTCTGGACCTTTCACGCAATTTGCAACGACGTTGCTGCCTCATCAAGAGCGACATCAGGAGCATTTCCTGACATATATTCAATATGGGATCCATTTCCAAAAAAATAACCAGAGAGGCAAATGCAAGTGTACAACGGCTCTCTGCTGCTGCTCACTCTGATCAAAATGGCAGAAATAGTTAATACATGCTTTCAGCTTGGGGAGGGTCTATATGATGTCATCTTTACAAACGCTTATAAACGCAAACGTGGTAAAACGCGGCTAAACGTGGCAAAACACGCATTTTTAAATGCAGGTTTCTGCTTTTTAAAACATGCGTTCAGCAGAGTTTGCACCGGCGTCTCGTGTGCATGGGGGGGCCTTAGTTGATAGCTAACAAAAGTAGAACACGCTACAAAGTTTGCTAAAGACCGAACACTTAACATCTATTAACTGTACAGCAAAGCCACATGGCCAGTTCCAGATCGGTGATCAAAGCTTCTAAAGCCAAAGTAGCTCCAGCAGATCAAACTGGCCACCGAGAAGCCACAAATACCAGAGTGCGCCACCGCCTTCATTCTAGGCCCAGTGACTTTAACCTTTAGAATGTAAGGGATGGGGTTCTCCTTTAAAACAGACCTATACTTAGAGAGAACTAGTCACAACCGTACTTATGGAAAAACTCTGAGCCCTTCGGATTTTTTTTTTTTATATTCCACCCAACTATGAGGATTTGACATCGTTATGCACTCTGGAGCTGGGACACAGCATGCACCTTAAGCAGTTGACAGGGAAGCCGAGGTGTTGGGATCGGTCACAATCTAAAGGATTTTTAAACACACAGTAATACCCTTTTCCTGAAGTCCAACGTAGTGAAATAAATAAAATGAAAAAACGAGTCCCATAACACAAATCTAATCCTGTAAAGGAAAAAAAATAAAAAATAGAAGTCCACAACAATGAAGTGATGATCTTCCAACGTGAAAAAGTGTAATATGGAACATCAAAGATGGTGAATCCTTCTAGATGGATAAGATTAAACCCTCTTACCGGAACTGGTGGACCCGGATGTCAGCGACACTGAATCATGAAAGCCTGGATTATCCAGATCAGTAACTCTCCCAGATGGATGAGGGGACCCAGGATCTCCGATGTCTCCAAACGGCCTCATGGGTATCAACCGGACTGAAGGGGCAGCTATCCAATAGGAGCACAACAACAACTCTCATCCAAACACAATATGTAGGGGAAAAAAAAGAGAAGGGGGGCTCCGTGCAGTGCAGGTCAAAAAAAAAAAAAAGTAGGTTTATTAAAACCGACAAACATGGAATTAAAAAGTGATCACGATTAGTAAAAAGCAATGTGATGAGCCTTGCCCGACGCGTTTCTTAGATGTCCCTGTATATGCTCTAGTAGGATGAAACGCATCGGGCAAGCCTCATCACATTGCTTTTTATTCATCGTGATCACTTTTTGATTCCATGTTTGTCGGTTTTAATAAATCTACTTGTTTTTTTACCTGCACTATCAGAGCCCCCCTTCTCTTTTTTTTTTCTACATATTGTGTTTGGATGAGAGTTGTTGTGGTGTTCCTATTGGATAGCTGCCCCTCCAGCCCGTTTGATACCCATGAGGCCGTTTTGAGACATCAGAGATCCTGGGTCCCCTCATCCATCTGGGAGAGTTACTGATCTGGATTATCCAGGCTTTCATGATTCGGTGTCGCTGACATCCGGGTCCACCAGTTCCGGTAAGAGGGTTTAATCTTATCCATCTAGAAGGATTCACCATCTTTGATGTTCCATATTACACTTTTTCACGTTTGAAGATCATCACTTCATTGTTGTGGACTTCTATTTTTATTTATTTTTTCCTTTACAGGATTTGATTTGTGTTAGGGGACAAATTTTTTCATTTTTAAATTTATTTCACTACGTTGGACTTTAGTATTCATTTTTTCACTGAATGATTATTAGATTGTTCATCATTTGTATAAGCACTTGTCACTGCATTATTTGTTTTAGCGCTACATTTCTTCCACTTTCTCATTTGAATATTTGTCACATTCCTGTGTAGCTGCTGGTTGACGTCAGTATTATTTCACTATTGGATAATAATCTGCGCAGTATTATCCCACTTTCCATATCCTTTTCCTTGAAGTCCACTGAGGGACACACCAAGTCTTTAACCTTTGAGTTACACTGCCGCCTACAGGAGGAATGGACACCGTCTCCCTCACAGACCCCCAAAGAAAAGGATTTTACTGCAATTTCTCTTGTTTTCTTTGTCTATTGAGGGACAAAGAGCGTCTAACCTTTGGGACACCCCAAAGCAGTCCAATTTAGGCGTGGGCAACACAGCAAACAAATGCTAGCAAGAAAACAACAGAACTGGGGACTACCTGCAGCTCAAGAGCCGCCTGAAGGACCTTTTATCCTAAGCTGGCACCAGATGACGCCAAATGCCAACGTGGTGGAAAGTGTGAATTGTAGACCTTGTGGCAGCCTTGTAAATCTGCAAAACCGATGCTTGATGCCGAAAAGTCCAAAAAGCACTCACAAAATATAGTAGTGTGCGCCTTGACAGGCACGGAAAAGCTGGTGCAGCCTTATGGGAGCCGCCTGAGATTACTGAGAGGTGGAGCTGCACAAAGAATCGTCAAGAATCGTTATCGCAATCTTGACTAAAGTGTTTCACAATTCTTGCTATGCAAAGAATTCTCTCTGCTCTTCTGAAGTCACAGCCCTCAAAAGAAAGAGAGAGAAAAACTGGGCAGTCTGCCAAGAATCACAACATTATTTATCAGTTGAACTTAAAGCGGTGTTCCGGCCGAAATTATACTTTTTAAATAAAAATACCCCTATAATACACAAGCTTAATGTATTCTAGTAAAGTTAGTCTGTAAACTAAGGTCTGTTTTGTTAGTTTTTAGCAGTAGTTTGTTATTTTATAAACTTGCAGCAGGCCGTGGCCATCTTAAGTGTGGGCATCTGAAGCCAGACTGTATTTCTTCCTGGATCTCAACCTTGCAGATCTCGTACATGCTCAGTGCAGCATAAGCAGTGTTATAGGTTTCAGGTCAGGTTTCCATAGCAACGGCAGTTTGAGAGGAAGTTGCTGCCCCTTCCCAGGAGGCATTGCAAACAGGAAATGATGCGATGGGCCGCGGCCAGGGAGGAGGAAGTGAAAAATGAATACAGCATATATACAGTCTGTGCTGAAAAAAAAATAAAAAAAATATCCAATTTGTTTACAGCGCACAGTTTAGTGAGGGATGCTGAAGAGTTGTAAAAGTGGGTGGAACTCCACTTTAAGTATAAACATTGTAACAATTTGTCAATGGAATAGACTTTGGTGTGTAAGTGAAAAAAGTGTAACCACTTAAACACTAAACCTTTTTCTGACGATTGTTGGTTTCAAGTTAAAATCATTTTTTTTTTTTTTGCTAGAAAATTACTTCGAACCCCCAAACATTATATATATTTTTTTAGTAGACACCCTAGAGAATAAAATGGTGGTCGTTGCAATATTTTGTTTCACACTGTATTTGCGCAGCGGTCTTTCAAATGCAATTTTTTTGGAAAACATTACTTTAATGAAATTAAAAAAAAAATAAAAAAAAAAACTAACCAGTAAAGTTAGCCCATTTTTAATTTGTTTTGTATAATGTGAAAGATTTTACGTCGCGAGAATCGTGATCTTTTTATTCTAAGCAAAAAAAATTGTGATTGTCATTTTGGCCAGAATCGTGCAGCTCTACTGAGAGGGATTAAAGCGGGTTCCACTGCCCCTGACGTTTTTTTTTTTTTTAAAGTCCTTAATAAAGAATATATTTTGTAATTTATTAACTCACCAGTCCAGGTTGTAGCAGTTGTGCCTTTCATTTTTTCTATTAAAAAATCACTTTATAAAAAAGCTGGTTCGGTTCTCCATCTTGCCTGTGGGCGAGTGAAACCTCCAGGCGTTCTCTTCCTGGATTTCACTGACGCCCATTCATTGTAATCTCGCGCATGCGCCGTCAGCAGCTCCTGTTGCCATCACAACGGCGGCAAAAGTCCCGCAAGTCTCGCGCGATCTCGGGCCAGGCCGCCGCACTGACTCCTGGGAGCTATGACACAAGCTCCCAGGAGACAGTGCGGTCTAGGGGATATTACGTAATAGCCGTAATATCCCCGCCCATATCCGAGGGACCGAGAACCAGAAAGCGTTGGATGGCAAGAAGAACAACTAAAGGTAAGTTAAAAAAAAAAAAAAACCCTACAGTTTCGGATCGAGGAAGGTGAGTATTATTTTTTTATATATAGGTCTTAAAAACGGGTGGCGCTCCGCTTTAAGTCTTCCTGAATAAAATAGTGCCTGAGAGACGCTCACAGTCAGGAAACACCTCCAGACAGTAAAAGGAAATTTCCTTTTGGTAAACTGGAACCAGATAGGACAGAAGAACAACACGCTGGTTAAGGTCAATGGCAGAACAACCTTAAAAGCGGTATTCCACCCTAAAGTGGAACTTCTGCTCATCGGAACCCTCCCCCCCTCTGTTGTCACATTTGGCACCTTTCAGGGGGGAGGGGGGTGCAGATACCTGTCTAAGACAGGTTTTTACACCCACTTCCGGCATAGACTCCCACGGGAGTCTATGCCACTTCCTGTCCCGGCGGGCTGTCTGCTGGGAAACACACGGGCCCCAGCAGACAGCGCGGACGATTCTCACTGCGCGACTCGCTGCCTGATTCCCTCACCGAGAACGGCGCCGGCAGCAGCAGAGAGCCATGCGATTGGTCGGCCTTTACTGCCGACATCGGCTGCCGACATCGCTGGAACCTGTGACAGGTAAGTGTCCATTAAAAGTCAGCAGCTGCAGTATTTGTAGCTGCTGGCTTATAAAAAAAATCCAGGTACAGTCCCTCTTTAAGCAAGAAGGAAGTCCTGTGTCTCAACACCACCTTGTCCCTATGCAAGTTTAAAAAAGGTTTCTAGCATAAGGCTGGCAGTTCACCAACACCCGGGTAAGAATAGAGACACAATGTCTCTAATGGGTTCTAATGAGGGTTTCTGAAGAAGAACAGCAAGTACCAGTTTCAGATTAAAGTCAGGAGGGAAGAACAGGGAGGGGGGGGGGCTATCTGGAAGACCCCCGGTACAAAAGTGTTAAAGTTTGACAGTCTAATGTTCTCTGAAGCAGAAAAGGAAGGGCAGAAACCTGACCCTTGGATAGTATTGATTGCCAGACGCTGGTCCAGACCCAAAGAGAAACTCCTAGGGTGGAAGTCCTGAGACCCAAACCAAGTGAAGTGTTCTTATATACAATGTATATATAGTTGTGAGAAGAAGGCATCATAGTATCTAGGATGGTAGAAATCGGACTCAGATGCCGCCGTCTCTTAGAACCTGAGCTTCAATAGTCATACCATTAAAGCCAGCGACCGTGAAGCAGCGTGGCAAATTGGTCCTTTGGGCAGAAGATCCTGACAATCCAATAGTGTCTGGCATTACCAGATCAGAGTACCATGCGTCTGGGCCAGTCTAGAGCAATGAGGCTTACCAGAATGCCCTCCATCGCAATCCAGCAAAGCAGAGGAGGAAGACGTTCAGGGCATAGATCACTAAAGTTTTGTTCTTCCTCCGGTGTGCGGCTGTCCAGAGTTCTTCGGATACTTCAAGTTTATTGTGTTATTAGCCAGCACCTGGGGCTCCTAAACAGGAGTAGGAGCATCCGCCCTGAAGGGCTATCCTGGAGCGGTGGTCATCTCTTCCTACATAGATCAGAGAGGGTACTGATCCCAAGGAGACAACAAGGCATACACGGCTTCCGCTAAAAGGATCCCTGTACCTGCTGACAAATGTGCGCAATTTTGTTGTTTGGCCAGGAGGTCAACATCAGGTATCCCACACCTATGACAGGGCCTGGAACACTTCCAGGTGTAAGGACCAACCTCAAGGTCCAGGAACAGCCAGCCAAGGATGTCTACCTACTAGCTTAGTTACACCTGGAATGTACATGGCTGGAATGATCTACCATCATCACATCTACCTCTTTTCTGGTTACTCCCCGATGATTGATATACGTCACCTCTATGGCGTTGTTTAACTAAATCAAAATTAAATGACACTTCAGTAGGATAGTCCGGGGCTGTAGAAACAGTCAATTCGTCTGAATTTCCATATGTTCATCAGAAGACAAGACTTCTCCCAACAACCAAGTTGCCAACACTGAGGACTTCTCCTTAATCTGTGAAACGGACATCCATAGTGAGGATCCGCTAAAAGATGGAAGGATCCTGGCCTGGGGGCCGAGGTATCAAAAACTCTAGAGCCGGATTCCTTAGCTACCAGGCCAGAGACAACCAGGCCCACGGTGATAGGTGAATGGTTCTCTGTTCAGATCAGCTTATCCCACCGACAGGACGGTGCAATGTAGAGGTCTAAAGATAAAACTGGCCAAATGTAACTGCCTCGAAAGTGGCTACTCCTCTGTTAGGTCCTCTGCATCAGCCCCTCTTTCCCTCAACTGGATTTTGACGGTCAATGGAAAACTCTCGCCTTTCCCCCCTTGTCTGTCCGGACAGGCAAAAAGACAGGTTCTCAGCATGTTTTGGTATACAGAAGCACAGAACAATAAATTTGTTATGAGAAGTAAACTTGTTATGAGAAAGTATGAGTGTGAGATAAACAGAGTTATAGCGAGTTTCTACAGAAAAACATATTTGTACAATACTATTAAATCTTAAAGGTAACTCTACACTTCCCACATTTCCTTACAGCTACAATCAGACGCATGCTGAATGGGGGGGGAATTGGACGGCTCCTCCTGGGTTAGGTAATGAAAATCTGAGCCTAGAGAGTCAGAAAATACTCCTGTGGAAGGAAACTCTGCCCTGAGCTGTGCCCAGGACTAGACCCAGAAACTGCAAATGACGAGTTGGTTCCAATGATTTCAGAAGATTTGAGATCAATCCTAACCGTTTTCATGCCTGGACAGTTAGGCTGCATTCACACCTGAGCGTAGCGTTTTCAGGAAGAAAAACGTGCACATTTACGGCGTTTTGCCACGATTTTGTGCAGGGCAAAAGGTCACCAATGTAAAAAAATGCCCAAACCTGCCCAATTCGAGCGACAAAAAAGGGTCCGGAACTTGTTTGAGCTTCAGGCGTTTTTGGAGTGGAGATGTGAACCATCTCCATAGAGAATAATGAATTTTTTCCCCCTCTAGAGTTTTGTAGCTTCAGGTGACAAAAGGCTCAAGGTGTGAATGCAGCCTTATTGTTACATTGTCCAACTCTAAAGCCTCGTACACACGATCATATCGGCAGGGAATTGTGATGACAGACTGCTTAAAATCCGACCGTTAGTGCGCTCCATCAGACAATCATTGTCCAACTTCCAGCCAACAAGTGTTGGATGGCAGGCTAGTAAATTTTCAGCGGACAACGGTCTGTTGTCAGATTTTCCCATCGTGTGTACACAAGTCTGTCACACTAAAGTCCAATGTACAAAACATGCATGCTCGGAATCAATGCTCACCAAACATGACATTAGCAGAAGGTGCCCAAAGGGTGGCGCTCAAGAGCTAAAGTTCCTCGTAGTACGTTACTACGTTCGTGTTTGTTGGCAGACAATTGTGTGCCGTTGGTATGCAAGACAAATTCCAGGCACACGCCCTTCGGAGAAAAGTCTGATGCTTTGTCTGTGGAAAAACCGATCGTGTGTACGAGGCTTTAGTCAACTGTCCCATCAACAAGTGGTCATGTATTCCACAATGAAGAAGCCATGAATACAGCAGGGCAAGTACAGTTGCCAGAACCTTGGTAAATACCAGAGGTGCAGACGAGAGTTCAAAGGGCAGAACCATGAACTGGTAGCACAGGGGCGCCGCAGCAAAGTGCAGGAAACGCCAGACCTCAGATTCAGACTTCTATTCTCTCTCTATAATACAGCAAGTCTACGGTCCGGCAGGAAGTTCATGTAACCATGAGAAGCTCCAATGGGGTTCAATAGACTGACATTCAGCCGTAGCTGGTCAACCGATACAGCAAAGTCCCCAATACACGCCGCGCCGTCTACAGTCCCCAATACACGCCGCGCCGTCTACAGTCCCCAATACACGCCACGCCGTCTACAGTCCCCAATACACGCCGCGCCGTCTACAGTCCCCAATACACGCTGCGCCGTCTACAGTCCCCAATACACGCCGCGCCGTCTACAGTCCCCAATACACGCCGCGCCATCTACAGTCCCCAATACACGCCGCACTGTCTACAGTCCCCAATACACGCCGCACTGTCTACAGTCCCCAATACACGCCGCACAGTCTACAGTCCCCCAATACACGCCGCACTGTCTACAGCCCCCAATACACGCCGCACTGTCTACAGTCCCCAATACACGCCGCACTGTCTACAGTCCCCAATACACGCCGCACTGTCTACAGTCCCCAATACACGCCGCACTGTCTACAGCCCCCAATACACGCCGCACTGTCTACAGTCCCCAATACACGCCGCACTGTCTACAGTCCCCAATACACGCCGCACTGTCTACAGTCCCCAATACACGCCGCACTGTCTACAGTCCCCAATACACGCCGCACTGTCTACAGTCCCCAATACACGCCGCACTGTCTACAGTCCCCACGCACACATGCCACAGCAAACTTAATTCAGCTTGCAGAGCTTGATAAGAGGCACAGACTGTCAAAACTCACCCATTGAGGTCAACGGAACCATGCCACAGCCACAACCCAAATACCTGGGTGTGGTTTTGTATTTCGATATAAAATGCTTGTAATTTAGGAAGAAAGGATTTAAGAGGCTGCCGGGCCGCCCCCGAATGTCTTCAGAGATTGCGGATCGGGTGAAAGAACTGGGGGCACCAACATTGTTATAAACCAAGTCGATACAAAGAAACTTTTGAAGGCCACATTTACATTTCAGAATTGGATACATTTCTTATACTTTGTCACATTCTGATAAGAATCCAAGGACATTTATCAGGGTCATAAATTTAGATAAAAAGGGAATTTTTTTCAAATAGTTTTTCCCGCATGCGTTGCCACCGTGGTCTGATTCCCTGGTGAGTGTTACCATAGACAAAAAACAAGTGCACTTTAAATGTATTCCCACCGATCCCATCCTCTAGATCGATGGTCTCCAAGCACTGCAATGGGGCGCTATTCCTCCCACCGACACCAACAATGGGGCTTTATTCCTCCCACCGACACCAACAATGGGGCTCTATTCCTTTCACCGACACCAACAATGAGGCTCTATTCCTCCCACCGACACCAACAATGGGGCTCTATTCCTTTCACCGACACCAACAATGAGGCTCTATTCCTCTCACCGACACCAACAATGGGGCTCTATTGCTCCCACCGACACCAACAATGGGGCTCTATTCCTCCCACCAACAATGGGGCTCTATTCCTCCCACTGAAACCAACAATGGGGCAGTATTCCTCCCACCGACATCAACAATGGGGCACAATTCCTAGCGCCGACACCAACAATGTGATCACATGTGCAGCACCATGGCAGTTACAGATCAAACAGAAGCAGCTTCCTTGGCTATAAAGGATAGGAGGGTTTCAAAACATTGCCTGGTCTGATGAGTCTGGATTTCAGCTCCGACATTCAGATGGTGGGGTCAGAATTTGGCGCATGGATCCATCCTGCTCTGTATCAGCAGCTCAGGCTGGTGGTGGGGGTGTAATGGTGTGGGGGATGGGATATCACCGGTTCAGGCTGGTGGTGGGGGTGTAATGGTGTGGGGATGGGGTATCACCGGTTCAGGCTGGTGGTGGGGGTGTAATGGTGTGGGGGATGGGGTATCACCGGTTCAGGCTGGTGGTGGGGGTGTAATGGTGTGGGGGATGGGGTATCACCGGTTCAGGCTGGTGGTGGGGGTGTAATGGTGTGGGGGATGGGGTATCACCGGTTCAGGCTGGTGGTGGGGGTGTAATGGTGTGGGGGATGGGGTATCACCGGTTCAGGCTGGTGGTGGGGGTGTAATGGTGTGGGGATGGGGTATCACCGGTTCAGGCTGGTGGTGGGGGTGTAATGGTGTGGGGGATGGGATATCACCGGTTCAGGCTGGTGGTGGGGGTGTGATGGTGTGGGGGGTGGGATATCACCGGTTCAGGCTGGTGGGGGGTGTAATGGTGTGGGGGATGGGGTATCACCGGTTCAGGCTGGTGGTGGGGGTGTAATGGTGTGGGGGATGGGGTATCACCGGTTCAGGCTGGTGGTGGGGGTGTAATGGTGTGGGGGGTGGGGTATCACCGGTTCAGGCTGGTGGTGGGGGTGTAATGGTGTGGGGGATGGGGTATCACCGGTTCAGGCTGGTGGTGGGGGTGTGATGGTGTGGGGGGTGGGATATCACTGGTTCAGGCTGGTGGTGGGGGGTGCAATGGTGTGGGGGATGGGGTATCATGGTGTGGGGGATGGGCTATCACCGGTTCAGGCTGGTGGTGGTGGGGGTGTAATGGTGTGGGGGATGGGGTATCACTGGTTCAGGCTGGTGGTGGGGGTGTAATGGTGTGGGGATGGGATATCACCGGTTCAGGCTGGTGGTGGTGGGGGTAATGGTGTGGGGGATGGGATATCACCGGTTCAGGCTGGTGGTGGGGGGTGTAATGGTGTGGGGGATGGGATATCACCGGTTCAGGCTGGTGGTGGGGGTGTATGTTATTTTTTTGTTGTTTGGTATGTGGTTGTTTGGTATGGTGTGTTGTTTTGTTTGTTTGTATATTTGTTGTGTATTGTTTGTTTTTGTTGTGTATTTGTTGTTGCTGTTGTTATGTTGTTTGTTGTTTGTATGTTGTGTGTATGTAATTTGATTGTTGTTTGTAATTGTGTATTTGTTTTTAATTGTTGTTGTATTGTATTATTTTGTTGTTTTTGTTTGTGTTAATTTGTTGTAAGGTATTGTTGTATTGTATGTTTGTTGGTTGTTAGTGTTTTTGTATAGTTGTTGTTGTTTAGTTGTATATAATTTTTTTGTTGTTTGTGTGTTGTTGTGTTGTTTTGTTTTTTTTGTAGTTTGTTGTTGTTTGTTATGTTGGTTGTTTTAATTGTTTTTAAGTTATTTTTGTTGTGTTTTTGTTGTATTGTTTTTGTTTGTTGTATTGTTTGTTGTTATGTTTTGTATGTTTGTAGTTTTTGTATTTTTTTGTGTAGTTTGTTGTATTTGTATTTTGTTGTTGTGTGTTTGTATGTTTTGGTGTATGTGTTTTTGTTGTGTTTTTGTTTGTATTGTAAGTTATTTTGTTAGATTGTGTTGTTTGTTGTTGTTGTTGTATTTTTTTTGTTGTGTGTTGTTTGTATGTTTGTTTTATTATATTGTGTGTTTGTTTTGTGTTGTTGTAATTTGTTGTTATGAGTATGTTTGTTTTGTTGTTTGTTTGTTTGTTGTTGTTGTAGTTTTTTTGTGTTATGTATTGTATGTTTTTGTTGTTTTTGTTTTTTGTTTTGTATTGTTTGTGATTGTTTTTGTTTGTATGTAATTGTTTGTTGTTTGTTGTTGTTTGTTGTTTTGTTGTTTGTTTGTGTGTATGTTTTGTGTTTGTTGTGTTGTTTTGTGTTTGTTTTTTTTTTGTTGTTTTGTATTGTTGTGTAATGTGTAATTTGTTGTTTGGTGTGTATTGTTGTTGTTTTTTGTTTTTGTGTAATGTATGAGTTTGTTGTTGTTTTGTTTTTGTTGTAATTGTTGTATGTATGTATTTGTGTTTGTTAATTTTGTTTGTAATTGTTTGTTTTTGTTGTTGTTGTGTTTTTTTTTGTTGTATGTAGTGTTGTTTGTTTTTTTGTGCTGTAGTTTTTTGTTTGTTGTTTTGTGTGTGTGTGTAATGTGTTGTTAGTTTTTGTTTTTTTGTTTGTTTGTTGTTTGTGTTTTGTTTTGTTATATGTAGTTTTGTTGTGTTTTAGTTTTGTTTGTTTGTATTTGTTGTTGTTGTTGTTGTTTGTTTTTTGTATATTGTTGTGTTTGTAAGTTATGTTTTTGTGTTTAAATTTTTGTTTCTGATTTATTTCTTTATTGTTTTGTTGTTGTAATGTTTGTTGTAAGTTTAGTATGTTGTTTTGTGGGTTTTGTTGTTGTGTTGTTTGTGTTGTTTATTGTTGTGTAATGTATTGTTGTTTTGTTGTTTTTTTGTTAGTATAGTTATTTTATTGATTTTTGTTGTTTTGTATGTTTTTGTTGTGTTGTTGTTTGTGTTTTTGTTGTGTTTTGTTTGGTATGTTGTGTTGTTGTTTGTTTTGTTGTTTGTTGTGGTGTTCACCGGTTCAGGCTGGTGGTGGGGGTGTAATGGGGGTGTGGGGGATGGGATATCACTGGTTCAGGCTGGTGGTGGGGGGTGTAATGGTGTGGGGATGGGATATCACCGGTTCAGGCTGGTGGTGGGGGTGTAATGGTATGGGGGATGGGGTATCACCGGCTCAGGCTGGTGGTGGGGGGTGTAATGGTGTGGGGGATGGGGTACCTGAGTATTGTTGCTGACCATGTCCATCCCTTTATGACTACAGTGTCCCCATCTTCTGATGGCTCCTCCCAGCAGGATAATGCACCATGTCACAAAGCTCCAATCATCTCACCACTGGACAATGAGGTCCTCCAATGTCCTCCACACTCACCACATCTCATCCAATGGCCTCCACACTCACCACATCTCATCCAATAGAGCACCTTTGGGATGTGGTGGAACGGGAGATTGGCATCATGGATGTTCAGCCGACAAATCTGCAGCAACTGTGTGATGCTATCAGGTCACTGTGGAGCAAAATCTCTGAGGAACGTTTCCAACACCTTGTTGTATCTATTCCACCAAGGGACCTAATAAAGTGTCCGGTGAGTTTATAAACAAATAATAAACACACAAATAACAAGAAAAGACAATCCCGGCTCTGGAACCGCCTCCTCCTGACAGGCCTGCAGAAGGGGCGGGGCCGAGCGGAGTAATACCATCACACCTGGCTGTGCGGCCTTGTACTCCATACAGAATAACACTTTGTAGCACTTTTCTCATTGTCAGATAAAGGGCGAGGAGTCCCCGGGGGGCCCATTAAAGGGAGGATGTGAGGGTGGCGGAGCGCGTAGGGACTGCAGAGAACAGAGCCGCCACCTTCCCACCTCACCCAGCAACAGACATCACTGATCACAGGGAGAGATCCGCACACATGACAGAGTACACAACGCAGGGGACACACCGGGGACAGGGCGAGGGTGACAACACCGATAGTGACACAGATCTGGGAATGGTGTACAGCTAAGCGGGGAGGGGCAGAGACGCCGCGCGGGAGGGGGGCAGAGACGCCGCGCGGGAGGGGGGCAGAGACGCCGCGCGGGAGGGGGGCAGAGACGCCGCGCGGGAGGGGGGCAGAGACGCCGCGGGGAGGGGGGGGCGCCGCGGGGAGGGGGGCAGAGACGCCGCGCGCGTTCAGGGGGGCAGAGAGGGGGGCAGAGACGCCGCGCGTTCGCGGGGAGGGGGCAGAGACGCCGCGCGTTCGGGGGGCAGAGACGCGCCGCGGGGCAGAGACGGGGGGCAGAGACGCCGCGCGTTCAGCGGGGCCGCGCGTTCAGGGGGCAGAGACGCCGCACGTTCAGCGGGGCAGAGACGCCGGCGTTCAGGGGGCAGAGACGCCGCGCGTTCAGCGGGGCAGAGACGCCGCGGGGGGCAGAGACGCCGCGCGCGGGCAGCGCGGGGAGGGGGGCAGAGACGCTGCACGTTCAGCGGGGGGACGCCGCGGGGGGGGGGCAGAGAGACGCCGCGACGTTCAGCGGGGAGGGGGGCAGAGACGCCGCGGTTCAGCGGGGCAGAGACGCCGCGCGTTCAGGGGGGCAGAGACGCCGCGCGTTTTTCAGCAGAGAGACGCCGCGGGGAGGGGGGCAGAGACGCTGCGCGTTCAACGGGGGAGGGGGGAAGAGACGCCGCGCGTTCAGCGAGACCCGCGCGTTCAGCGGGGAGGGGGCAGAGACGCCGCGCGTTCAGCGGGGGGGGGGCAGAGAAGACGCCGCACGTTCAGCGGGGAGGGGGCAGAGACGCCGCGCGTTCAGCGGGGAGGGGGGCAGAGACGCCGCGCGTTCAGCGGGGGGGGGGGCAGAGACGCCGCGCGGCGGGGCAGAGCGGGGAGGGGGGCAGAGACGCCGCGCGTTCAGCGGGGCAGAGACGGGGAGGGGGCAGAGACGCCGCGCGTTCGGGGGAGGGGGCAGAGCGGGGCAGAGCGGGGAGGGGGGCAGAGACGCCGTGCGTTCAGCGGGGAGGGGGGCAGAGACGCCGCGCGTTCAGCGGGGAGGGGGGCAGAGACGCCGCGCGTTCAGCGGGGAGGGGGGCAGAGACGCCGTGCGTCCAGCGGGGAGGGGGGCAGAGACGCCGTGCGTTCAGCGGGGAGGGGGCAATGAGGTGGGACACAGACAGTGCGTTCAATTGGGGGGAGGGGGGGGGCACAGACGGTGTGTGCGTTCAATGTGGGGGGGGGCAGTGCGATCAATAGGGGGACAGACAGATGGACACATTCAGTGGGGATGGACGGACAGACGGGGGACATTGGGACAGACATGGGGGGGGGGGGGGGGTGAGGGGGGACAGACATATGGGGGGGGGGGTGTACACACAGACGGTAACGGACAGACCGGATCAGACAGACAGCCGGTGGGGAGGACAATGGAGGGAGGAGGCGGGGATGATGATGGCGGCGGGTCGGGTGTCGGCCGATCTTACTTGTACAGATTCTCTGGCAGATCAGCTTCCTGAGCATCGCTCGGCTCCGGGGAACATTGGCGGAGAGCCGGGCCGGCCGGCGGAGGAGGAGGAGAGGATGGCGGCGGCGGAGAGGAGAGCCGAGTCTGCTGCAGCCGCTGATGTCATGGAGGGTGGTGTGCGCTCAGCCTCTCCCTCTACACCGACAGATGGAGGATCCCCGCACTCCGCTCCTACACACCGACCACCGATCCCCGCACAGCACCGGGCGTGCTCTCAGTGTACACGGGCGGTGACAGCGGCCATCCCCCTCTACACACTGATAGACCCCCCAGCAACCAACCACAGGTCACTTCCCATCCCTGGGCGAGTGACACCTGCAATCGGATTGGCTGCTCCAGACAATGCTGACATGGACCCCATTCAGGGCAGGACACTGTGCACAGAAGGGGCCCCTGGGGGCCCAGCCCTCTGTACAGTACAACCCTCTCCATATACTTAGGAAAGGAAATTTCCACCCCAATCTAACTTTTCAGTTTTGCAGTGGTGCTGGCAAATTTAATTCAACCCCCCCCCCCCCTCTGCAAGTCCCCAACTCCCCAGTCCTCAAACTACCCCCCCCCCCCCCCAAATAGTCATCATCCCCTCAGTCTCCAAATCCCCAGCCAACATCTCAAAGTCCCGACCATAACCCCCCCCCCTAACTCCCCCCCCCCCCTCATGCCCCCAACTCCCCCTGTTCCCAAGTTCTCAACCCCTCAGTCTCCAAATCCCGAACAGCCACCTCCAAGACCCCCAACTCCCTGACCCTGAACACCCCCCCCCCCCCAAGTCCTCAACTCCCCGCCTCCAAGTCCTCCACCCCTCTACCTCCAAGTCCCCAACCCCCCTACCTCCAAGTCCTCCACCCCTCTACCTCCAAGTACACCCCCAGGGAGAACATCTTCAGTAGCTCCCTGCTCCTCCCAGCCCCTGACCAAGTACAAAATGGTGCTCCATCCCCGACCCTGAACACCACCCCCGCCTCCAAATCCTGAACTCCCCAAGTCCCCCCTAAGTCCCAATCCTCCACCCCCCAACTCCCAAGTCCCCAACTCCCAAGTCCCCAACTCCCAAGTCCCCAACTCCCAAGTCCCCAACTCCCAAGTCCCCAACTCCCAAGTCCCCAACTCCCAAGTCCCCAACTCCCAAGACCCCCATCTCCAAGTCCCCAACTCCCAAGTCCCCAACTCCCAAGTCCCCAACTCCCAAGTCCCCAACTCCCAAGTCCCCAACTCCCAAGTCCCCAACTCCCAAGTCCCCAACTCCCAAGTCCCCAACTCCCAAGTCCCCAACTCCCCCATCTCCAAGACCCCAACTCACCAGCCCCCAACCTGCCTAGTGTCTTATGGCACACCTGGGAGGCCACCCCCAGGGGGCACATCACCGGGAGCTACCTGCTCCTCCCAGCCCCTGACCAAGTACAAAATTCTGCTCCATCCCTACCAGAAAGACATTAACACTTCATAGGGAGAGTGCCTACAACTGGGGACAAGCCTGGTAAACCAAGCAAAATTCAGCCCAAGAAGAAATGATCCAACCGGCCGTACCCCCCTTATTACCCCATACAAGAGGACGCCATCATTCTGATCCTGAAAACAGATAAGAACAGATACTACACTTGGTAGGTACAAAAGGCAGAGAAACGGATCAACTCCAATGCCCACCCAAAACTGTAATGTTAGCTTGCAACAGAGTTGACCTTTACTACGAGAAAAATAAGAATTGCGCGGCAACCAGGGTCCTCTTTTTAGTTTAGAATCTGGCTGCTATGGGCGACAAAGACGGTTCAGACACCA
Source organism: Lithobates sylvaticus (assembly GCA_028564925.1). NCBI lineage: Eukaryota > Metazoa > Chordata > Amphibia > Anura > Ranidae > Lithobates > Lithobates sylvaticus. Next base: position 9,273,774 of record CM053031.1, on the reverse strand, counting down.
GCGGCTGACGGGGAATCTTACAACCCGATGGCCCATGGCGTGTGAAACACTAAAAAACGTTACCCGGTGCCAAAAAAATGCCCACACACAAAGAGTGAAACACAAAAAAGTGCTAAAGTGAAATCAGAGGGCCTTGCCCTGAATCCCCCGGGGCGTTGGGCTCCAGACAGGGACAAAGGTACTTAAAATGTGGTCTATCTGTCCGAAACCAGACAGACCCCTTTCTTTGGAAGGTCTGCTGAAACAGACCCACCCAAGTACTAGGTGGGGCTCCCCCGAAGGGAGACCCCAGAAGAGAGACCCCAGAAGAGAGAGGGCAAACTAAGCCAGAAGGCCATGTCCACCCCCTCCCCAGACTTTCAGGACAGGCCCGAGGACCTGTGACCCTACTCATCACACGTGCAGTGACAAAACAAAAATACAAAAACGGGACAGAGGAATAAATTAAAATAAAGTGGGGGAGGAATAAGTGGAGAGGAGAGTGAAAAGGTGGCCATTGTGCAATACAATAGACCCCGATCTCATGGAAGCAGGCCACTTGGTCCATGTTCTCCTGCCTTGTCCTCAACAGGGACATCAAACCCAAGAATCATCCAAATGCCAACATGGAGAACAATAGATTTCTCCTCTGGCCCTTCCCCCTGGTCACTGGAACAGGAAGTTTGTGGACCACAGATGCTCGAGTGTGGTCATATGGTAGGATGGGGTCATTCCACCAATCCTATGCAGATTTTACATCATCACTGGCCACACCATGGCCAAAAAAAGGACACCAGCAACGGAGTGAGCTTCTGCAAAGATGGTTCACCAAGGGAGAGCATTGAGCTGTTATCACATGAATTAGGCAAACTCATTGGTAAGTTTACCAAAATTTTCAAGTATACACTCACCCTCCTGACTACTATTTATCTTTAAGGTCCAATCCCATCCAGAATAAACACAAGAGATCTAAAGCCATGACAATCCTGGATAATAGAGTACAACAACAAAAGGTACCAACAGTAAAAACAACAAATACATTTTCTTTTTAAATGCCCCGAAGAACGTAGATACTGAATATGATGGTGCTGTAGAAATAGACCAGTCATTCTCAACTAGGGATCCCATTCTTCCCACTGATCACCAATGTAAGGAACATTCTTCTCACTGACCACCAATGTAAGGAACATTCTTCCCACTGATCACCAATGTAAGGAACATTCTTCCCACTGATCACCAATGTAAGGAACATTCTTCCCACTGATCACCAATGTAAGGAACATTCTTCCCACTGATCACCAATGTAAGGAACATTCTTCCCACTGATCACCAATGTAAGGAACATTCTTCTCACTGATCACCAATGTAAGGAACATTCTTCTCACTGATCACCAATGTAAGGAACATTCTTCTCACTGATCATCAATGTAAGGAACATTCTTCTCACTGATCATCAATGTAAGGAACATTCTTCCCACTGATCACCAATGTAAGGAGCATTCTTCCCACTGATCACCAATGTAAGGAACATTCTTCCCACTGATCACCAATGTAAGGAACATTCTTCCCACTGATCACCAATGTAAGGAACATTCTTCCCACTGATCACCAATGTAAGGAACATTCTTCCCACTGATCACCAATGTAAGGAACATTCTTCCCACTGATCACCAATGTAAGGAACATTCTTCCCACTGATCACCAATGTAAGGAACATTCTTCTCACTGATCACCAATGTAAGGAACATTCTTCCCACTGATCACCAATGTAAGGAGCATTCTTCCCACTGATCACCAATGTAAGGAACATTCTTCCCACTGATCACCAATGTAAGGAACATTCTTCCCACTGATCACCAATGTAAGGAACATTCTTCCCACTGATCACCAATGTAAGGAACATTCTTCTCACTGATCACCAATGTAAGGAACATTCTTCTCACTGATCATCAATGTAAGGAACATTCTTCTCACTGATCATCAATGTAAGGAACATTCTTCCCACTGATCACCAATGTAAGGAGCATTCTTCCCACTGATCACCAATGTAAGGAACATTCTTCCCACTGATCACCAATGTAAGGAACATTCTTCCCACTGATCACCAATGTAAGGAACATTCTTCCCACTGATCACCAATGTAAGGAACATTCTTCCCACTGATCACCAATGTAAGGAACATTCTTCCCACTGATCACCAATGTAAGGAACATTCTTCCCACTGATCACCAATGTAAGGAACATTCTTCCCACTGATCACCAATGCAAGGAACATTCTTCCCACTGATCACCAATGTAAGGAACATTCTTCTCACTGATCATCAATGTAAGGAACATTCTTCCCACTGATCACCAATGTAAGGAACATTCTTCCCACTGATCACCAATGTAAGGGACATTCTTCTCACTGATCACCAATGTAAGGAACATTCTTCTCACTGATCATCAATGTAAGGAACATTCTTCTCACTGATCACCAATGTAAGGAACATTCTTCTCACTGATCACCAATGTAAGGAACATTCTTCCCACTGATCACCAATGTAAGGAACATTCTTCCCACTGATCACCAATGTAAGGGACATTCTTCTCACTGATCACCAATGTAAGGAACATTCTTCCCACTGATCACCAATGTAAGGAACATTCTTCCCACTGATCACCAATGTAAGGAACATTCTTCTCACTGATCATCAATGTAAGGAACATTCTTCCCACTGATCACCAATGTAAGGAACATTCTTCTCACTGATCACCAATGTAAGGAACATTCTTCTCACTGATCACCAATGTAAGGAACATTCTTCCCACTGATCACCAATGTAAGGAGCATTCTTCCCACTGATCACCAATGTAAGGGACATTCTTCCCACTGATCACCAATGTAAGGAACATTCTTCTCACTGATCACCAATGTAAGGAACATTCTTCCCACTGATCACCAGTATATGAGACAGCTTTGATCCCCAACGTAAGTGACAGTCATCCGGCTGACCCCAATTACTTAATTTTACAAGGGGTTCCCTGAGACCTAAAAGTTATTTCAAGGGTTCCTCTGGGGTAATAAGGAGTAGATGGTACCAACAGCATTTGCCACTGAAGAAAGTCCCACAAATGATTCACAAGCATTGTTTCTGTATCTTGTCTGCAAATATCTGACATTTCCTGTTCACTATGAAGAAACATCAGAACATTTCAGGAGTGGAGCCATCACCTCGTTCTCCATAAAACGGCGCCACAAACCATCACAGCAATCCAAATGATACCATCCTTTCCCCCGTCTGAGGAAAATCATCTGGAATATGCATCATGAAGAGTTCGGTAAACATTTATTTACCAGGAAGCCAATTATGACATCAGCATTAAAGTTGGCAGCAGTTTATTTATCGATAAATCAAACGTGTTTCCAGACTTTATGACACGGAATAAGATGCCACCAGAGATGACCCGGCCTCTGGGCATATTACTAATAAAAAATAAAAATCCCCAGGCCAGCCGTCTACGTTTCCGGCTGGTTGTGTGAAATCCTGAGCACTGCATTTCCTGCAGGAAGAAATTAGTGCCATTATCATGTGGTTAAGATGCTGATCGATAGATCTCAGACACGGAGCGCGAGGGCCAGTAACTGCAGTCCCCAGAGACGGGGCCCCGTCTGTCCGCTGGGAGCAGCCAGAACAGCTGTGGCCTTCGCTGCACCACCTTCCGGGGGCTCGGTGTCTTCTGCATCACACAAGCCGATCTCACACAATGGGTTTTTTTTTATGCTCTCAGCAAAGCCCACCGTGCTTTGTGTGTCAGCAGATCCTCGTGTAAGAAGAATAGAGCCGATCTTCTCAACTAACACCGAATACCAGGAAAAGGGCTCAATACACAGAATACATATATTTATATATATACGTATATTCTATCTATCCAGTACTCAGATTTACACTGCTCAGAACAGCCCAATCTGGCAGAGCCGGAGTCCTGATTTTGCGGTTAGTGTTTGTCAACCTCAGACATGAAATATGAACAAAGCATATCCCTCTCTATAGTGTGTTCTTGTCTCAGTCCAGAGCACTAAGTGTCATTTCTGTCTACTGCCCCCTTACCACGTGATCAGCTGTCAGCCAATAACAGCTGATCATGTGATATAAACAGAGCCGGTAATCGACTATTTTTCCTCCTCACGCCATCAGGGGGAAAAAAGCCGGCTGCGAGAGGGACATCGGTCCCGATCGTGGAGCCACCTGCCAGTGCCCACAGTACAACCTGTCTCATCGGGTTCGCCTCATCAGGGTTCGTCTCATCACGGGTTCGCCTCATCAGGGCCGCCTCATCAGGGCCGCCTCATCAGGGCCGCCTCATCAGGGCCGCCTCATCAGGGCCGCCTCATCAGGGCCGCCTCATCAGGGCCGCCTCATCAGGGCCGCCTCATTTGTGCCCATCAGGGCCGCCTTATTTGTGCCCATCAGGGCCGCCTTATTTGTGCCCATCAGTGCCGCCTTATTTGTGCCCATCAGTGCAGCCCCATCAGTGCCCATCAGCCCCCATCAGTGCCCATCAGTGCAGTGCAGCCTCATCAGTGAATATCAATGAAGGAGAAAAATTACCCGTTTGCCAAATTTTCTAACAAACTATGAAACATGTTTATTTTTTCCCCAAAATTTTTATTTTTTTGTTTGTTTAGCAAAAAATTAAAACCTTAATGGTGATTAAATACCACCAAAAGAAAGCTCCATTTGTTTGAAGAAAATAAGAATGTCATTTGAGTACAGTGTCGTATGACCGCGCAGTTGTCATTCAAAGTGTGACAGCACTGAAAGCTGAAAATTGGTCTGGGCAGGAGGGGGGTTTAAGTCCCCGGTAAGCAAGAGGTTAAGAGACAGAGTACTAATCCTCCGTCATTGTAGAAGTTGCCTGTAATGTTCTACAAGCACATGTTGCTATTCCATATTTCTATGATGGGGCTCTATAGACAGATCTGTATTGTTCTAGTAGTAATCTGCATACAACTAGGTGCTGTCAGATTACTAAACAATCAGAGATCAAATCAGTCACAGGATAAGTCACCCAGAGAGAGGGCTGATTTCAGTCCTATGTGACCTGCACAGGGACAAGGACACAATCACTGTGCAGCACTACTAAGGATTGAGATGATATAATGAGGACATGAGTGTCCGTGTGTAAGAAGAACAGTAGTGACAATTCATCAGCTACCAGATTGTTCGGGGCACATCATCGGTCGACCTCAAATTGATCAGATGAACAAACCATCTCCTCCCCGGTCTTCATAGAAGGCGCTCATTAGGCCGCGGCTACAGAACAGGATTCTGGCTCCCCATCAAAGAGCAGCCGGACCAATCAGCGGATTGAGGAAAAGGACACAAAGCCGTCTTCATCATCGCATAGCAGAGAAATTCTTCTAGAACAACGCTGGGGAAATAATTACAACATCCACTAATTGCCAATTAAAAGTAATTTCTCCAGAGAAGTGCGAGAGGGACGGACGGCGAGAAGGTCCTCGCCAACTTCTCCCATTTCTATTCTACCAATATTCGGGAAAAGGACGGCCGCGATACAACGTTTAATACGCCAATACTGAACTGATTACTGGACGACCGTTACCTCTGGAAACGTCTCGGAGCCAATCAGTGCCGAGCAAAACATGCAATGTGGTGAGAACCAGCGTGCAGAAATGTCATTTATAACCCAACCGTCCATCAAGCCGATTCCTTCTTACAACGTGCAATTTAACCCCTTCAATGCCGGGCAATTTCACCACCTTCCTGCCCGGACCAATTTTCAGCTTTCAGCGCCGTCACACTTTGAATGACAATTGCACCGTCATGCTACACTGTACCCAAATGACATTTTTTGTCACACAAAATAGAGCTTTCTTTTGGTGGTATTTAGTCACCATTTTTATTTTTTTTGTATTTGCCAAGTGAAATAAAGACTGAAGATTTTGAAAAAGAAAAAAGTTTCTTAATTTCTGTTATAAAATTTAGCAAATAAATATTTTCTCTTCTTCACTGATGGGCGGCGCTAGTGAGGCAGCACTAAAGGGGCAGCGCTAGTGAGGCAGCACTAAAGGGGCGGCCCTAGTGAGGCGGCGCTGATGGGCGGCGCTGATGGGCGGCGCTAGTGAGGCAACGCTGATGGGCGGCGCTAGTGAGGCAACGCTGATGGGCGGCGCTAGTGAGGCAACGCTGATGGGCGGCGCTAGTGAGGCAACGCTGATGGGCGGCGCTAGTGAGGCAACGCTGATGGGCGGCGCTAGTGAGGCAGCACTAAAGGGGCGGCGCTAGTGAGGCAGCACTAAAGGGGCGGCGCTAGTGAGGCAGCACTAAAGGGGCGGCGCTAGTGAGGCAGCACTAAAGGGGCGGCGCTAGTGAGGCAGCACTAAAGGGGCGGCGCTAGTGAGGCAGCACTAAAGGGGCGGCACTAGTGAGGCAGCACTAAAGGGGCGGCGCTAGCGAGGCAGCACTAAAGGGGCGGCGCTAGCGAAGCAGCACTAAAGGGGCGGCGACTGATGGGCGGCGCTAGTGAGGCTGCACCGATGGACGGCGCTAGTGAGGCTGCACCGATGGGGTGGCACTAATGAGGCTGCAATGATTGGCGGCACTAATGAGGCGGCAATGATGAGGTGGCACTAATGAGGTGGCACTAATGAGGCTGCAATGATGAGGTGGCACAGATATGCTACACTGATAAACAATGACTGGCACTGATGATCAGTGTAAATGTGTGCGGTCACAGGAAAGTCGGTTATTAGCTTTCATTTCCTCACACGGTGACAGCACTGAGGAAAATAAATACCGATAACCGACATTTGTTTACATGGGATCAGCTGCAATTGGACACAGCTGATCACATGGTAAAGGGCTAATGTCCATGGCTCTTTACCCTGATCAGTGATGCACTGTGTCTGAGGGACACGACTCACCACCGGTCACCACACTGCGTGCCCCCCGGGGGACCACCCAGAGGGAAGAGAATCCCGCCCAGCTGTCAATCTGCTATAGGCTGGGTGGGAATTGGTAAAAGTGTAATTCTGGCCAAAACAGAGGAAGTGCCGTGTTAATGGAATGACTGCAGTCAGTATGTAGCGTATAAAACCCTTTTATTTATTGTATTCTAGCAATGATGAAAGTAGCTGCTTAAAACCCAAAAGCAAACATTCATTATATTGCAATTCTTAGATGTGATGGCTGCATTAGTTTTCTTTTTTAGGCTATTTCCATCTGCTGATCCAGCCAACAAGTCTGTTTTTCACAAGCTTATGCTTTCCAGCAGAATGCATCAGTTTATATGGATGGAAAAAAAAACCCTCAACGTTGATAAAGCTTTTATTTATGCAAAACCTTTATCCCAAAATGAAAAAAAAAAGTGTTTTCTGTAACTGATTATAAAGTGTGATCTGGAGTTTGGCTTCAATTTGTTAGATGGACTAGCAGATTTATATACACCAACACTCCCCTCCCCCACCAGACTGACAATGCTGTTGTCAAAAGGTGCCCCCTGTGCTGCTTCATCCAGAGTGGGGGCGCTCTAATACAGGAGGGTGTGTCACCAGGTGAAAACAGCCAAAGAAAAGAAAACGAATGCAGCCACCACATCTAATGATTGGTAAGCTGCAGTATACTTGTGTCAGCGTTACAGTAGAATTACAGGCAAAGCCTTTTTTTTTTTCCATTTTGGATAAGAGTTTGGGAAGCTTCTAACCCAGCAGTTTTTTTTTGGCCATCTATGTCCCCACTGGGGAGATTTCCCTTCACTTCCTGTCCCATAGCTAAACAGGAAGTGAGAGTAAATCCCTGCAAAACAAGGGAGTCCCTGGTTGTCAGCAAAACTAGTGTCCCCCATTGGAAGATTTTCACTCAATTCCTGTTCTGTTGACAACGTCAAATTTGTTTTTGTTTTTTCCACTTTCGGTGATCATGGCAAAAAGGAAGAATAGAGGGTGGATCCCCCTAACGGGGGGCACAGGCAGCAATAAAAAGGGGTTCTTCATCTCTCCCCACTCCATCCAAAAAGGATATTCGTTATATTTTAACCCCAGAAATGTGTTGGTTACTTTTTGGTGACAAATTCAAAATCCAATTTCCACAGGTGTGAAGCAGGGCCAATAGTCAGCGGGGTTCATCCATAGGGCCAATAGTCAGCGGGGTTCATCCATAGGGCCAATAGTCAGCGGGGTTCATCCATAGGGCCAATAGTCAGCGGGGTTCATCCATAGGGCCAATAGTCAGCGGGGTTCATCCATAGGGCCAATAGTCAGCGGGGTTCATCCATAGGGCCAATAGTCAGCGGGGTTCATCCATAGGGCCAATAGTCAGCGGGGTTCATCCATAGGGCCAATAGTCAGCGGGGTTCATCCATAGGGCCAATAGTCAGCGGGGTTCATCCATAGGGCCAATAGTCAGCGGGGTTCATCCATAGAGCCAATAGTCAGCGGGGTTCATCCATAGGGCCAATAGTCAGCGGGGTTCATCCATAGGGCCAATAGTCAGCGGGGTTCATACATAGAGCGAATAGTCAGCGGGGTTCATCCAAAGGGCCAGTAGTCAGCGGGGTTCATCCATAGGGCCAATAGTCAGCGGGGTTCATCCATAGGGCCAGTAGTCAGCGGGGTTCATCCAAAGGGCCAGTAGTCAGCGGGGTTCATCCATAGGGCCAATAGTCAGCGGGGTTCATCCATAGGGCCAATAGTCAGCGGGGTTCATCCATAGGGCCAATAGTCAGCGGGGTTCATCCATAGGGCCAATAGTCAGCGGGGTTCATCCATAGGGCCAATAGTCAGTGGGGTTCATCCATAGGGCCAATAGTCAGCGGGGTTCATCCATAGGGCCAATAGTCAGCGGGGTTCATCCATAGGGCCAATAGTCAGCGGGGTTCATCCATAGAGCCAATAGTCAGCGGGGTTCATCCATAGGGCCAATAGTCAGCGGGGTTCATCCATAGGGCCAATAGTCAGCGGGGTTCATCCATAGGGCCAATAGTCAGCGGGGTTCATCCATAGGGCCAATAGTCAGCGGGGTTCATCCATAGGGCCAATAGTCAGCGGGGTTCATCCATAGGGCCAGTAGTCAGCGGGGTTCATCCATACATTATATATATCCCTACAATGGAGTATCTTTTCTTTGAATAGACAGGACACGGCACTGAGGAGGTGTCTGGTGGAAGTTCTCTTTCTATCGCACATCATGAAGCCAGCCGGTGATTATACAGATAAAGCTCAAATGTTCGGCGAAGTGCCTGTAAGGCCTCGTTCACCCGGGCGCACTACAGCATCCAGCCATGCGGGGGCAGTGTTTGTGCATCCCTCTGCAGGCAGTCCCGTTCATGTCCACTGGGATGCAGCCGCTGCATAGACACAGCTGCTGCTACTACCAATCCAAGCAGATGTGTGCCGGGTTAGTGGTGCACCGAAATGAAAGTTCTGCACTGAAGCCGAAAACTCCGGATACACCTGACTGAAATCCCAAGAGTGGGAATGGACAGTTTCTACATGTTTTTTATTCAATGTGGTTGGCAATTTGCATTGAAGTCCACAAGGGGGCATTTTTGCACCACAGTCAATAGGGGGCATTTTTGCATCAAAGTCAATAGGGGGCATTTTTGCATCAAAGTCAATAGGGGGCATTTTTGCATCAAAGTCAATAGGGGGCATTTTTGCATCAAAGTCAATAGGGGGCATTTTTGCATCAAAGTCAATAGGGGGCATTTTTGCATCAAAGTCAATAGGGGGCATTTTTGCATCAAAGTCAATAGGGGGCATTTTTGCATCAAAGTCAATAGGGGGCATTTTTGCATCAAAGTCAATAGGGGGGCATTTTTGCATCAAAGTCAATAGGGGGGCATTTTTGCATCAAAGTCAATAGGGGGGCATTTTTGCATCAAAGTCAATAGGGGGGCATTTTTGCATCAAAGTCAATAGGGGGCATTTTTGCATCAAAGTCAATAGGGGGGCGTTTTTGCATCAAAGTCAATAGGGGGCATTTTTGCATCAAAGTCAATAGGGGGGCATTTTTGCATCAAAGTCAATAGGGGGCATTTTTGCATCAAAGTCAATAGGGGGCATTTTTGCATCAAAGTCAATAGGGGGGCATTTTTGCATCAAAGTCAATAGGGGGCATTTTTGCATCAAAGTCAATAGGGGGCGTTTTTGCATCAAAGTCAATAGGGGGCGTTTTTGCATCAAAGTCAATAAAGAGGCGTTTTTGCATCGAAGTCAATAAAGAGGCGTTTTTGCATCGAAGTCAATAAGGGGGCGTTTTTGCATCGAAGTCAATAAGGAGGCGTTTTTGCATTGAAGTCAATAAGGGGGCGTTTTTCATTGAAGTCAATAAGGGGGCGTTTTTGCATCAAAGTCAATAGGGGCATTTTTTGCACTGAAGTCAATAGGGGGCATTTTTGCACTAAAGTCATTAGAACGGAGCATGCCATTATCGGCATCTTTTTTTTTTTCTCTATTGGCAAAACGCCGGTAATCCTATTTTCGGTCGATAATTTTCAGCAGCCAATATATCGGTGCATCCCTATTTTTTTTTTTGGGGGGGCACACATCCACAGGAGTGCAAAATTGGGAGCAGCGGCTGTTAGTGCATCCGCTGTGTCCCAGTTGACATGACTGGGGCTGTCTGCACACCTGTGCAAGCAAACACGCGCTCACACGGGAGATGCGCTGTAGAGCAGCCATGTGACCGAGGCCTAAACATCTTCAAAGGTCTATAACTTTCACGGCACATATCCATAAAAAAAACAAAAAAAAAAAAACACATCCTAAGTTGGCAAAATGAAAGACGGGTCACCAAGTGCAGCTCAGAAGATAAAACAATCTGATCAGCTGACATGGTTTCATAAATGGCGCCCAGAGTGAGCTTTATACAGACACATGCCAGCACCCAATGCTGGACCCCCGGGGCACTCCCAGGCCGGGCACCCCCAGGCCGGACCCCCCGGGGCACTCCCAGGCCGGACCCCCCGGGGCACTCCCAGGCCGAACCCCCCGGGGCACTCCCAGGCCGGACCCCCCGGGGCACTCCCAGGCCGGACCCCCGAGGCACTCCCAGGCCGGACCCCCGAGGCACTCCCAGGCCGGACCCCCGAGGCACTCCCAGGCCGGACCCCCGAGGCACTCCCAGGCCGGACCCCCGAGGCACTCCCAGGCCGGACCCCCCGGGGCGGACCCCCGGGCACCCCCAGGCCGGACCCCCGGGCACTCCCAGGCCGGACCCCCGGGGCACTCCCAGGCCGGCACCCCCAGGCCGGACCCCCGGGGCACTCCCAGGCCGGCACCCCCAGGCCGGACCTCCCGGGCACCCCCAGGCTCTCTGCAGACAGAGGAAGCCATCCTTGTTCTAGTAGAGTCTGGGAATACAGAGCAGACTCCAGAGGTAGAGGGAAGAGAATTGATGCTGCAGATGACTAAAGCTGAAGAGTATAATCCCCCCCTCACTCCCAGGACCGCATTATATGAGCCTGAACACCTCCCTTAGAAACCAGTGCCCTCCCCCTAGCAACCACAGGGCAAGAAGAGCTGTGTCACTGCGCCTGCAAGACAGATCCTACATACAGAGAGCTGAGGAAAGCCGATATGAGCAGAATAATAATCGTTATAATAATAGCAGTAATAACAATAATAAGAGATCCTTAAAGCTGGCCCTACAAAAACGAGTTATTTTTCATGCAGTCGGTGGGCTGAATACAGAATCTAACAGATTCCTCCATCCACGCTATACCGTGCAAAGGAACAAATCTCCCAGTGAGGCTATTGTATTGTGGCCGCCCATCAAAATACTTGAACGGAGGCAGCATTTGATTGGATGCAGCTGCGGCTCAGCCAACTCATTTTGAGTTGAAGGATGTTGAGCCGTAGAGGGTCCTCAGGGCCACACACTAAGGGATTCTCAGGATGGGACAAAATTTGTACAGAGCACGGCCAACTTAAAGAACAACTAAATTGTTCCTCCTCATTGGCTCACTGGCTTGAGTGACAGCAGTGGGAGCCAATGGCTCCTTCCGCTGTATCAGCCAAGGTGCACCGAGGCGCTGTGCAGATAAAACTTGTGATGTGGCCTTGTGCCTTTTTACCCAGTGGGGCTACCAGGCCCATAGTGTTACTAAGAGAACCCAGGGAGTGACCAACTCCCAGGGGGGCGGCCATCTCCCAGGGGGGGCGGCCATCTCCCAGGGGGGGGCGGCCATCTCCCAGGGGGGGCGGCCAACTCCCAGGGGGGGCGGCCAACTCCCAGGGGGGGGCGGCCATCTCCCAGGGGGGCGGCCATCTCCCGGGGGGGCGACCATCTCCCGGGGGGGCGACCAACTCCCAGGGGGGGGCGGCCAACTCCCAGGGGGGGGCGGCCAACTCCCAGGGGGGGCGGCCAACTCCCAGGGGGGGGCGGCCAACTCCCAGGGGGCACAGCACTGTGGATTCTCTGCCTACCAAGCCCATGACCAGACAAGGTAGACCTATTCAAATTAGGAGGCCTTGGGCCCTTCCTGTCTTGCCGGCGGGGGGGATTACTCTCATGCCCCACATCCTGTGGACGCCCCGGTTTGTGTTCCAGACGGTGTTCTGTCAAAATCGTAAATTCATCAAGATCTCCAATAACATCACTTCCAGTCTAATTTTGAGTGGACGGATGTTGAGCCGTAGGGTGTCCTCAGGGCCACACACTAAGGGATTTCTCAGGATGGGACAACAAAATTTGTACAGTGCAACGGCCAACTTAAAGAACAGGAGTTGATCGCCCCAGGGGTTCTCTTAACACAAGGTCCATAAAAACATGGATGAGCGAGTTTGTGGTGGAGGAACATGACTGGCCTGCACAGAGTCCTGACCTCAACTCAATAGAACCCCATTGGGAGGAATTAGTGCGAAGACTGCGAGCCAGGCCTTTTCATCCAACATCAGTGCCTGACCTCACAAAATGAGCCTCTATAAGAACGGTCAAACATTCCCACACACTCCTAAACCTTGTGGACGGCATTTCCAGAAGAGGCAAAGCTGTTATAGCTGCAAAGGGTGGAGCCAACTCAATATTGAACCCTACGGAGTAACACTGGGATGCCATTAAAGTTCATGTGCCCCAATACTTTTGGTAATATAGTGTAGATGGATAAAAGGCGAGATCCGATTGGGCACTGGACAATATAGTTTAGGTCTGATGTGGTTTTTTATTTTCTCCTCTGTTCGCCGTACACCAGGGGTCTCCAAACGTTCTAAACAAAAGGGCCAGCTTACTGTTCTTTAGACTTTAGGGGGCCGGACTGTGGCCAGCGGGAATATAAAAAAAATCTTTGGTATTAGGGGGAGGAATGGTACCCCATTGTTAATGTCAGTGGCAGGAATTATGCTCCAATTCGGGCATCAGAGGGCAGAATAGTCTCATATCATTGGGACGAATAGTTCCCCAAGGGCCTGATAAAAGGCAAGCCAAGGGCTGCAGCTTGGAGACCCCTGCCCCGTACACCATCAAAATTCTATTCAAATTTGAAAGAAGAGTTTCAGGTGTAAGAGAAGGGCTTCAATTTTTATGGCCACGGAGTGCCTGTATTCCCCACCCCCTCACTCCCCGTCTTCCTCGTCAGTGGTCCACTTCTCTTTGTTCTGAAGTACCTCTTCGTCGAGTAACTCGTTCTCCCGCTTCGTTCTCCCGCTTCGTTCTTGTTCTTCGATACAACCCTTACAGAACCTCTTCTCTCTCTCCACCCCGCGGTCACTGCTTACCTTCCACATTGGGTACAAATGCGTGTTTTTGTGTTCCCACTCACAGGATGGAAGGGTGTGGGTCTTTGGGCTGACCCGGAATTCTATTGAAAGTCTATGTGGCCCTTAGGTTCCTTTTTTTCCCCCATGCCTTTCAGTTTCTCTCTTTGGGAAAGCCCCTTGCCTAGTATTCATTGATGAGGAGAGGGGCTCGCCAGGCCTTTAGGCTAAGTGAACATGTGTGTGAATTGCCCCCCCATCAAGAGTCTTGCGCCCAGATTTGTCGGCTGCACATCCATGATGCCAACTCTCCCATTCCCCCACATCCCAAAGGTGCTCTATTGGATTGAGATCTGGTGAGTTTGGAGCTCTATTGGATTGAGATCTGGTGAGTGTGGAGCTCTATTGGATTGAGATCTGGTGAGTGTGGAGCTCTATTGGATTGAGATCTGGTGAGTGTGGAGCTCTATTGGATTGAGATCTGGTGAGTGTGGAGCTCTATTGGATTGAGATCTGGTGAGTGTGGAGCTCTATTGGATTGAGATCTGGTGAGTGTGGAGCTCTATTGGATTGAGATCTGGTGAGTGTGGAGCCCTATTGGATTGAGATCTGGTGAGTGTGGAGCCCATTGGAGTACAGTGACCTCATTGCCCAGTGGTGAGATCATGCTCATTCGTATTACCAAACTGCAGCATGTGTGTTCTTACATTATAGAGCACATCAACACCGTCTCTAACAAAACTCCAGCCATAGGGCCAAACAACTGAAATACATACTACTAAAATAGTTCAGATAGTGATTTACACTCTTATCAGGGTGACCACTATTGGCGTTTCCACGTCCCGTGTCACCTGCCTACCACTGGGACTATGAATACGTAACCTCACCCCACTTCTCATCTCCTGTAAGATGCCCCCTGCCTCCTCCCCCGCCCCCCACCCAACTGCCATTGCCAGAGACGGGTTGGACAGAAAGGATGTAAAGCAACATGTCCCGATTGGCTCATTCTGCAGACTGTCAGTCCGATTTCTGCTGTTGCGGGAATTGTGGGAAGTTAAATAGATTTTATATGAAAACATAAAACTAGACCATTTTTTCCCAACTTTTTTAAACCACCTCCCATCCAGCCAATGTAGATAGACGGTTGGGCAGGTGCTCTCTAGTTTTGGAATGTATGTCCTCCCAGAACTACGCCTTCAGGCGGGCAACAGCATGAGCCTTCACTGGCCTTGTCCACCAAAGGCAGCGATCGTGTACAATGGATGACTGCTCTGATATCACTGTATGTCCGTCCGCCAGCCATTGTCTCTGATCACCTCCACACCAATCATATGGTCCCTCCTCACCGCCACACCAATCATATGGTCCCTCCTCACCGCCACACCAATCATATGGTGCCTCCTCACCGCCACACCAATCATATGGTCCCTCCTCACCGCCACACCAATCATATGGTCCCTCCTCACCGCCACACCAATCATATGGTCCCTCCTCACCGCCACACCAATCATATGGTCCCTCCTCACCGCCACACCAATCATATGGTCCCTCCTCACCGCCACACCAATCATATGGTCCCTCCTCACCGCCACACCAATCATATGGTCCCTCCTCACCGCCACACCAATCATATGGTCCCTCCTCACCGCCACACCAATCATATGGTCCCTCCTCACCGCCACACCAATCATATGGTCCCTCCTCACCGCCACACCAATCATATGGTCCCTCCTCACCGCCACACCAATCATATGGTCCCTCCTCACCGCCACACCAATCATATGGTCCCTCCTCACCGCCACACCAATCATATGGTCCCTCCTCACCGCCACAACAGTCATATGGTCCCTCCTCACCGCCACAACAATCATATGGTCCCTCCTCACCGCCACACCAGTCATATGGTCCCTCCTCACCGCCACAACAGTCATATGGTCCCTCCTCGCCGCCACACCAGTCATATGGTCCCTAATCGCCGCCACACCAGTCATATGGTACCTAATCGCCGCCACAACAATCATATGGTACCTCCTCACCGCCACACCAATCATATGGTCCCTCCTCACCGCCACACCAATCATATGGTCCCTCCTCACCGCCACACCAATCATATGGTCCCTCCTCACCGCCACACCAATCATATGGTCCCTCCTCACCGCCACACCAATCATATGGTCCCTCCTCACCGCCACACCAATCATATGGTCCCTCCTCACCGCCACACCAATCATATGGTCCCTCCTCGCCGCCACACCAATCATATGGTCCCTCCTCACCGCCACACCAATCATATGGTCCCTCCTCACCGCCACACCAATCATATGGTCCCTCCTCACCGCCACACCAATCATATGGTCCCTCCTCACCGCCACACCAATCATATGGTCCCTCCTCACCGCCACACCAATCATATGGTCCCTCCTCACCGCCACACCAATCATATGGTCCCTCCTCACCGCCACAACAATGATATGGTCCCTCCTCACCGCCACAACAGTCATATGGTCCCTCCTCACCGCCACACCAGTCATATGGTCCCTAATCGCCGCCACACCAGTCATATGGTACCTAATCGCCGCCACACCAGTCATATTGTCCCTCCTCGCCGCCACACCAGTCATATTGTCCCTCCTCGTCGCCACAACAATCATATGGTACCTACTAGCCGCCACACCAGTCATATTATCCCTCCTCGCCGCCACACCAATCATATGGTACCTAATAGCCGCCACACCAGTCATATGGTCCCTCCTCACCGCCACACCAGTCATATTGTCCCTCCTCGCGGCCACACCAGTCATATTGTCCCTCCTCGCGGCCACACCAGTCATATTGTCCCTCCTCGCGGCCACACCAGTCATATTGTACCTAATCGCCGCCACACCAGTCATATTGTCCCTCCACGCCGCCACACCAGTCATATTGTCCCTCCCCGCGGCCACACCAGTCATATTGTCCCTCCCCGCGGCCACACCAGTCATATTGTCCCTCCCCGCGGCCACACCAGTCATATTGTCCCTCCTCGCGGCCACACCAGTCATATTGTCCCTCCCCGCGGCCACACCAGTCATATTGTCCCTCCCCGCGGCCACACCAGTCATATTGTCCCTCCTCGCGGCCACACCAGTCATATTGTCCCTCCTCGCGGCCACACCAGTCATATGGTCCCTCCTCGCCGCCACACCAGTCATATGGTCCCTCCTCGCCGCCACACCAGTCATATTATCCCTCCCCGCCGCCACACCAGTCATATGGTCCCTCCTCGTCGCCACACCAGTCATTGTCCCTCCTCGCGGCCACACCAGTCATATTGTCCCTTCCCGCCGCCACACCAGTCATATTGTCCCTCCCCGCCGCCACACCAGTCATATTGTCCATAATCACCGCCATACCAGTCATTGTTCCTGATCACTGCCACACCAGTCATATTGTCCCTAATCACAACCCCACTGTTCCTAATCCCCCAAGTATGCAAAATCTCAAAGGCACCCCAGTCTAAAATGGAGTACCTCCATCACATCCGAAGCCCCCCAGTCATTTTGGAGTCCTCATAGGAGAGTTCTCTGTGATGACCTCTTAAATCAGCATCCTCAGTATCCACCCACCTTTACAGTCCTCAACGCCCCCCCCCCCCCCCCCCCACATCAGTCCTCATCCCCCAATTTTTACAACAAATTCCTCATCTTACACATCAGTCCTTGGTTGGCCCACCTGCGCCACGGAAACACATGGTGCTTCGCAAAAAAAATGGGACACAGTGCAGCACCCGAGAGGCTCAGTGTTCACCTCGGGGTGCGATGGTACCCTGGTTGAGAAACACTGAAGTAGACTAAAGCCTAATCTTAGCGTTCGCCATTCTGCTTTAATTGCAAACTCTGCGGGCCGTCTCTCATACTTTGATGCCACCAGCGGTACATCTGCTGGAGTCTCCTAGTGACACAAAATCCCCCTCACTAATCCGCAGGACGTCAGGATAATCCAAAATAAGGAACCAGTCTTCCTGGAAACCGCATGGGTTAATCTGGTGTTTTTCCTCCTCGTTTCACATCCCGCAGTTCTCAGCCTCCTCTGCACATTAATCTTTAAAAGCCAAAGTAAATGATATGTGTGCAGCCCATCTTCACTACTTACAATGAGCCCTCAAAGTGGAAGCCAGAGAGAAGAGTGGGCAGACGCACCTTTCCCCACCGTCATCTTAGCCTGAAAAGAAAGGTTCGCTTTTTTATTTTTTTACAGAGAAATGGGCTAATGACGGAATAACTTGGGCAGGAGGCGAGAACGAGCCGTCTCCCTCCCTCTGCCTCTCTCCCGCAGCGCACGCCTCTGTAGTTGAGCAAAATTCATCAGCCTATCCCCCTTTCCAAAATAAAAGCCGCCTGAGGAGACATACCCGCCGCCCTCACATCCCCGATAACACCTCATGTGAACAGCAACATAGGAGACTTTCTCCAGCTCCATCGCTGCACTGCAAGCATCAGACTGGAGAATGTTTCACAAGATAATCCCCTTCCTTGTACAAGAGGCTTAGATGTGTGGTCAGAGAATATGCCATATGGGCACAGCCAGTACATGGCAGGTTCATATATAGTGAGATCTACCTAAAGAGATACAATCCCGGACAACAAAAAAAAAAAAGGAACAATACATAATCTGCACACATGAAGAAATGCAAACTATACAATGGGGGAAATAATTATTTGAACCCCTGCAGATGTTGTACGTTTGCCCACTTACAAAGAAATTAAGGGTCTATCATTTTTATCATAGGTGTATTTAAAATAATAGACACAGAATATCAACAAAAATCCAGAAAAAACACTGGATACAAATGTTATAAATGGAGTTGCAGTTCAGTGAGTAAAATAAGTACTGGATCCCCTACCAACTAGGGGTGCAACGGATCAAAAAACTCACGGATCGGATCGATCCTCGGATCAGAGTCACGAATCGGATCATTTTTCGGATCAGCAAATGATAATTGAAAATTGAATTGAAAATTCTGCCACCATATAGTCCCCACTGTAATATCCACGTCATCTCCCCTACTGTAATATTGGCAGGGTATCGCAGAGTATTGGCAGGGTATGGGTAATGCAGGGTATGGGTAATGCCGAGTATTGGCAGGGTATGGGTAATGCAGAGTATTGGCAATGCAGAGTATTGGCAGGGTATGGGTAATGCAGAGTATTGGCAGGGTATGGGTAATGCAGGGTATGGGTAATGCAGAGTATTGGCAGGGTATGGGTAATGCAGAGTATTGGCAGGGTATGGGTAATGCAGAGTTTGTTTACAACTGATCGCTCCGTCATTTGACGGAGCGATCACATTGTAAACAGCGGCCGGGTGTACCAAGATGACCGCCGCTCCGGAGCTAGGCCGAAGCCGCGGCCTTTTCTAAGGCCGAGGCCGCAGAGCACTCAGCGGATTGCGGGGTGTGCCGATCCGAACTGGGTGACCCGTTTGGATCACGGATCGGCGCCGATCCGTTGCACCCCTACTACCAACCAACAATAATTCTGCCCCCCCACAGACTGGCTCCAGTAGGTGCTCATGTGGTACACAGATTAGTTCTGTCAATGTAAGAAGGTTCTCCCAACGACGACTCCTTTTTTTTTGAAAAGCCAGTTGCATGTGAAACACGCAAAAACTCCACCCGGTGCCAAAAAAAGTGCACACACATAAAGAGTGAAACACAAAACGTGCAACGGGTGTAACACTTGTCCTCCACTATGAAGGACCTTAACCCTGATCCCCCCCGGGGCGTTAGGCTCCAGATGGGGACTGAAGTACTTCACATGGTCCATCTGGCCGAAACCAGACGGACCCCTTTTCTCTGGAGGGTCTGCCGAAACAGACCCACCCAAGTACTTGGTGGGGCTCCCCCGAAGGGAGACCCTATGAGAGAAGGCGAACTAAGCCAGAAGGCCATGTCCACCACCATCCCAAGACGTTCAGGGCAGGAATGAGGACCTACACCCTACTAATCACACAGTGACAAACGTTATACACATCAAACAAAAAAATACAAAAAAAGTGACAAACAAGGGATAAATAAAAAGAAAGTGGGAAGAAGGAAGTGGGAGTGAGTGGAAAGTGACCATTGTGCAATACAATGGCCCGCCCATCGACCAGGAATAAAAATTTCCCCTGGTCCTAGCCAAAAGGCTCGGCCCTAGAGGCAGGTGTGAAAACGTGTGTTGTGGTGAAGTGACCATGGTGCCAGAAAATCAAAGTGTCCTCCATCACAGCGAGGGTACGGCACCCCTGAACTGCCACCTCAGGGGCACATTCACCACTGGCTTTTCGTTGCAACCCAGAAAGGCATGAAGATCTGGGAGCTTAGTGAGAGCCCTTTGCCATCAGGCTCCACCATCACTCCCGTCCCTCCTTCCTAATTACATTCGGGAGATACTAACCGTGTATATGTGTATAAAAGACACCTGTCCACAGAATCTCTTTCTTCTATTCAATCCTCACCATCATGGGCACCAAAGAGCTGTCAAAGGACATCAGGGAGAAGATTGTAGACCTGCACAAGGCTGGAATGGGCTACAAGACCATCAGCAAGAAGCTTGGTGAGAAGGAGACGATCGTTGAAGCGATTATTCGCAAATAGAAAAAATAAAAAATAACCATCAATCACCCTCGGTCTGGCGCTCCATGGAAGATTTTGCCCCATGGGGTAAGGAGGATCTCGAGAAAAGTGAGGGATCAGCCCAAAACTACATGGGAGGAGCTTGTTAATGATCTATAGGCAGTTGGGACCACAGTTACCAAACAAACCATTGGTAACACAATAAGCCACCATGGATTGAAATCCTGCAGAACCCACAAGGTCCCCCTCCTCAAGAAAGCACAGGCCAGCCGCAAGTCTGCCAATGAACACCTAAAAAAATTCAGAGAAGGATTGGGGGAGAAAGTTCTGTGGTCAGATGAGACCAAAATTGAGCTCTTTGGCATTAACTCGACTCGCCGTGTTTGGAGGAAGAAAAATGCTGCCTATGACCCCAAGAACACCATCCCTACAGTCCAGCACAAAGGTGGAAACATGATGATTTGGGGCCGTTTCTCTGCTGAAGGTACAGTTGGACTTTGCCGCATTGAGGGGCCAATGGACGGGGCCATGTATTGTAAGATCTTGGATGAGAACCTTCTTCCCTCAGCCAGAACACTGAAGACGGGTCATGGATGGGTCTTCCAGCATGACAATTATCCAAAACCTACCGCCAAGGCAACAAAGGCGTTGCTCAAGAAGAAGCACATTAAGGTCATGGAGTGGCTTAGTGAGTCTTCAGACCTTAATCCTATAGGAAATTTATGGGAGGGAGCCGAAACTTTGAGTTGCCAAGCGACAGTCAAGTAACCTCAAGGATTTAGAGAAGATCTGTAGAGAAGAGTGGATCAAAATCCCTCCTGAGATGTGCAAAACCTGATCACCACCTACAAGAAACGTCTGACCTCTGTGATCACCAACAAGGGTTTCTCCACCAACTACTAAGTCATGTTCTGCTTGGGGATCAAATACTTGTACCATTTGTATCATGTGTTTTTTCAGGATTTTTGGTTGATATTTTGTGTTTAATTTAAAATACACGTATGATAAAAATTATAGACCCTTCATTTCGTTGTAACCTTTTGACAATTATTATCAAGCCAAGGGTTGGCAAACTCAGAGGCCTTTTTCTGTGTTCTTAGGCCTCATTCACATGGGTCATACTATAGCATATGCCATTGTAAGGGCCATGTTTACCCGCACAGGGATGCACAGGTTTAGTGTGTATTCCTGGGCAAGCAGTCCCACTGACGTCAACGGAGGCACAGCAACTGCATGAACACGGCCACTGCTCCCAATCCATGTGGTTGCACGGCCCCAAACACACATTGTCTGCGCCCCGCGGGACCCGCACAGATCTCAAGCTGGAAGCAGCGGCTGTGCCTATGTAGCCGTTGAGTCCTAACTGATATCAATGTGGCTGCGTGGACAGGGCCTGTGTATACCCGTGTGGGTAAATACGGCCCTCGCACAGGTGTACACAGTATTACGCCCCATGTGAATGAGTCCTTATACCAGCATCGAACTTCATTCACCATCATAAGAACAAAGCTAACAGAATTATGTTGTGCCCTTTGTGGGAGACAACCAACAAAACATATACCCAACTTCAAGATGAACTAACAATTTACCAAAATAAAACCATTTACTGCAGCAAATAAAAAATAAAAATAAATAAATGTATTTTTACCTACAGTGGATACAAGTACCCAAATCTGTCTTTATATCAGCCTAACACCCTCTACACATCAGAAGTCAGGCTAGATAAGGGGGGGCAGAAATAAACGCCAATCAGTGTTTTCAGCATGCACATGTGCCGACAGGAAGAACCGAGTTATGACTTGTGTGTGTATTGCTTCCTTCTCATTGTCTTAAAAGCAAAACTAAAGTCTAATAATAATAAACTCTGCGCAGGCAGGTTCTTTATTGCAAAAGAGACATGCAATGACTTCTCTGCAATAAAATAAACTTACCGTATATACTCGAGTATAAGCCGAGTTTTTCAGCACATTTTTTTGTGCTGAAAGTGCCCCCCCTCGGCTCATACTCGAGTCAATCACTTTTCTGCAGCAGATAATGACATTTTCCGACCAGACTTTGGGGCCCCATATCTTGGGGCCACTTTGGGGTTTCTAGCACCAAGGGGCCCTGAGATGCAGGGGCCCCAAAGTCAGTTCGGAAAATGTCATTATCTGCTGCAGAAAAGTGCTTGACATTTTCCGACCCGACTTTGGGGCCCCGTATCTCGGGGGCCACTTGGTGCTAGGAACCCCAAGTTTGGTGTGCAAGCCCAGTGGAACTAGCACTACAACATACCCTAGCACCAAGTGGTCACGAGATACGGGGCCCAAAGTCAGTCAACTGTGTCCATCTGCAGCAATGTCATTTCGGGATGTCCAGAGACCCCAAATTTTGGCTGCAGCTAGGGGGCATCTAGGAACCTTCAACTACCAAGCTTGAGGTTCGGGAGACTTATGGTTGCAAATGGGCACAGTGAGGCTGAAAATGGGCACAGTGAGGCTGAAAATGGGCACAGTGAGGCTGAAAATGGGCACAGTGAGGCTGAAAATGGGCACAGTGAGGCTGAAAATGGGCACAGAGGGGCTGAAAATGGGCACAGAGAGGCTGAAAATGGGCACAGAGAGGCTGAAAATGGGCACAGAGAGGCTGAAAATGGGCACAGAGAGGCTGAAAATGGGCACAGAGAGGCTGAAAATGGGCACAGAGAGGCTGAAAATGGGCACAGTGAGGCTGAAAATGGGCACAGTGAGGCTGAAAATGGGCATTGTTGACCCTCTTTTAAACTTACAGTAGCTGCGCATATCTCACCCTAGGCTTATACTCGAGTCAATAAGTTTTCAGTTTTTTGTGGTAAAATTAGGTGCCTCGGCTTATATTCGGGTCGGCTTATACTCGAGTATATACGGTATCTGCCTTCCCATAGTCTTCTGTAGAATGAGTTGAGCTATCATTCTACAGCTAGCAGAGTAGGGCAACCACGAGGACCTCTAGATGTTGGACTGAGATCCATGAGGATAGTCTAAGGATCCCATGGGAGTTTTTCCTGGCATTAAATTTCTTGCCTAGTATCATAAGAAAGAAGACTTTCGGGTACGAAGGCAGACTTTGTGAGAAGATTTCCTAGCTTTCAAGAGTGTAGGGGGTAACCAAAATTAGGTAGGCCCACATCCTTCAGAACATGGGATTCAACATCTAGGCCATTAAAGCCAACAACTGAGAAGGTGGTAAACCAGTTCATGGCACTGAAGATCTGGATGATTTGGGAAGGCCTGTGAAGATCCAAGTACCAAGCCTGGGGCGGGATGCCCTCCATATCTATATTGCGGAGCAGGCAAGTAAAGAGTCTCAGAGAAGGAAAAGTGTAGGTCAGATTGAAACGATCCTACGCAGTCAACCTGGGCATCTATTCGGCTATTTGGACTGCGTCAGATTGATTGGGCATCTACTGCAATGGCTAGTTGAACCCCGGACTGCTGTTGAGCCTGGAAGCCAGAAGATCAGTATCCCAAGTCCTAGGGCCAGCGAACACACACAATGGTCTACCACTTCCAAGGTGTTATTTTTCTGGCATCCCTGGGACCCCACCACCAGGGGGCAGATCACCAGGAGCTCCTAGCGCCTCTTAGCCCCATGTCCATTCCTACCAGAAAGGCATTAGAACTTCAGGAGAGTCCTTCTTTCAACCAGGGATCAAGCTTGGTAAACCGGCCAGAATCAACCCAGGAAGAAAAGGATCCCATCCCCCATTCCCACCCTACTACAAATCAGGAAAATACTAACCGGCACCACCATTCAACAGTCACCAATCTTCCCATCAAAACCTGATCAGAGCAGATACTACACTTCAACTTGGCCAAAAGGCAGAGAAATGTCCCATATCCCTGAGCCAACTCATCTCATATCCAATCAGAAGCACAACAAACATGGAAGGGCTCTGGCAAGGTGCTACTCTTAGAGGCCATTGGTCGCTGTCTAAAAACATGTTCCTAATATAAATGACCCAACAAAAAAAAAATGCTTCAAAATTCTACAAATCAGAGGATAAATGACTATTATGGACTTGGTCATTAGTGATCTGAGGGAACAGGATGATGAAGATACATCAGCAGTCTGACAAATGTCTTCACACTATGAATTTACATTCCTCCCACCGACCCCAACGATGGGGCACCATTCCTCTCACTGATAATGACGGGGCACCATTCCTCTCACTGATAATGACGGGGCACCATTCCTCCCACTGACCCCAACGATGGGGCACCATTCCTCCCACCGACCGCAACGATGGGGCACAATTCCTCCCACCGACCGCAACGATGGGGCACCATTCCCCCCACCGACCCAAACGATGGGGCACCATTCCTTTCACTGATAATGACGGGGCACCATTCCTCCCACCGACCGCAGCGATGGGGCACCATTCCTCCCACCGACCGCAACGATGGGGCACCATTCCTCCCACCGACCGCAACGATGGGGCACCATTCCTCCCATCGACCGCAACGATGGGGCACCATTCCTCCCATCAACCGCAACGATGGGGCACCATTCCTCCCACCAACAACGACGATGGGGCACCATTCCTTCCACCAACGACGATGGGGCACCATTCCTACCACCGACAACGACGATGGGGCACCATTCCTTCCACCGACAACGACGATGGGGCACCATTCCTCCCACCGACAACGACGATGGGGCACCATTCCTCCCACCGACAACGACGATGGGGCACCATTCCTCCCACCGACAACGACGATGGGGCACCATTCCTCCCACCGACAACAACGATGGGGCACCATTCCTTCCACCGACAACAACGATGGGGCACCATTCCTTCCACCGACAACAACGATGGGGCACCATTCCTTCTCTTGATGCCAACTATGGGCCAACTATTCCTCCAATACAAATGATGGGGCACTATTCACTCCCATTGTTGCTGGAGCATTTTCTATCCACACTGGCCACAGTACACCCCACCCCCCCCCCCCCTTGGATTTTGAAGGATAGTAAACCGGCCCAACTATTGCTCCAATTAATACCAATAATGGGGCACCATTCCTCCCACTGACACCAATGATGGGGAACTAATCCTTCTCCTGATGCCAACAATGGGCCAACTATTCTTCTAATTAATACCAATGATGGGGCATTATTCACGCCCATTGTTGCGGGGGCATTTTCTAAAAGCACTGGCCACAGTCCAGACACCTTGGATTCTGAAGGCCCGTTTTTAGAAAGTTTTGAGACCCCCTGATCTACAGGAACCATTTTTCATGCTACATTTGTTAGCGGAGGGATAAGAATTCAATGTATAAAGCTGAAGATAAACATAAAGCAGAGAACGTCCAGCCATAGAAAAGCTCATTAGTGGGAAGTTTTAGCAGCGAAGTGCCGGCTGTTATTATAAAGCACATTGGCCTTCCAACTCCGGGGATTCCTCCAATGCGATGCTAACAAGACGTAATAACATTCGATATCCGAAGGAACTGAACCCGGTGGTAAACGCATTGCAGAACATAAAAACATTTATCAACTATTCTGATCCGTGCCAAGCTGAGCGACCTCTGACCCTTGGCATACCACGACCAATAAAAAGAGGGGAGACGCGGCTACAGCCCGGGTGGATATAAATCAATGATATTTAAATAACATGCGTTTGGAGTAAAAATCTATCTAAAAGATAGTTTTCTATTTAAGATACATTAATAATTTAATTTAGTTTATTCAGCATGAAATGGAGCTTAGTTATGTATCATGTGGCTGAATATTCTGCAATATTTACATTTTGGGTAAACTCGTTCAATGAATCCAAGCTCTGCAAGCTGAGATAACATGCACTGTATTGATGCATTCACACAATTTCACAGAAACCTCGAGATAAAACAAAGTTCAGGAATATGCCTTTATCCCATTGTATTGTCTATGTACACTACAAACTGTATGATTGAATCGGTTCTGATATCACCGTTTTACTAACCTGACAGATTATTAATCTAAATAGGAAACCTTAATTTTGTTTGCAAATAGGAGGAGCCAACAACATCGGGGGGTCAGAGCAGGAGCCAACAGGGGGGGGTCAGAAGAGGAGCCGCCAACAACAGCGGGGGTGGTCAGAGGAGGAGCCGCCAACAACAGCGGGGGTGGTCAGAGGAGGAGCCGCCAACAACAGCGGGGGTGGTCAGAGGAGGAGCCGCCAACAACAGCGGGGGTGGTCAGAGGAGGAGCCGCCAACAACAGCGGGGGTGGTCAGAGGAGGAGCCGCCAACAACAGCGGGGGTGGTCAGAGGAGGAGCCGCCAACAACAGCGGGGGTGGTCAGAGGAGGAGCCGCCAACAACAGCGGGGGTGGTCAGAGGAGGAGCCGCCAACAACAGCGGGGGTGGTCAGAGGAGGAGCCGCCAACAACAGCGGGGGTGGTCAGAGGAGGAGCCGCCAACAACAGCGGGGGTGGTCAGAGGAGGAGCCGCCAACAACAGCGGGGGTGGTCAGAGGAGGAGCCGCCAACAACAGCGGGGGTGGTCAGAGGAGGAGCCGCCAACAACAGCGGGGGTGGTCAGAGGAGGAGCCGCCAACAACAGCGGGGGTGGTCAGAGGAGGAGCCGCCAACAACAGCGGGGGTGGTCAGAGGAGGAGGAGGAGCCAACAACAGCGGGGGTGGTCAGAGGAGGAGGAGGAGCCAACAACAGCGGGGGTGGTCAGAGGAGGAGGAGGAGCCAACAACAGCGGGGGTGGTCAGAGGAGGAGGAGGAGCCAACAACAGCGGGGGTGGTCAGAGGAGGAGGAGGAGCCAACAACAGCGGGGGTGGTCAGAGGAGGAGGAGGAGCCAACAACAGCGGGGGTGGTCAGAGGAGGAGGAGGAGGAGCCAACAACAGCGGGGTGTCAGAGGAGGAGGAGGAGCCAACAACAGCGGGGTGTCAGAGGAGGAGGAGGAGGAGCCAACAACAGCGGGGTGTCAGAGGAGGAGGAGCCAACAACAGCGGGGTGTCAGAGGAGGAGGAGGAGCCAACAACAGCGGGGTGTCAGAGGAGGAGGAGGAGGAGCCAACAACAGCGGGGTGTCAGAGGAGGAGGAGGAGGAGGAGCCAACAACAGCGGGGTGTCAGAGGAGGAGGAGGAGGAGCCAACAACAGCGGGGTGTCAGAGGAGGAGGAGGAGGAGCCAACAACAGCGGGGTGTCAGAGGAGGAGGAGGAGCCAACAACAGCGGGGTGTCAGAGGAGGAGGAGGAGCCAACAACAGCGGGGTGTCAGAGGAGGAGGAGGAGCCAACAACAGCGGGGTGTCAGAGGAGGAGGAGGAGCCAACAACAGCGGGGTGTCAGAGGAGGAGGAGCCAACAACAGCGGGGTGTCAGAGGAGGAGGAGCCAACAACAGCGGGGGTGGTCAGAGGAGGAGGAGCCGCCAACAACAGCGGGGTGTCAGAGGAGGAGGAGGAGCCAACAACAGCGGGGTGTCAGAGGAGGAGCCAACAGCGGGGGTCAGAGGAGGAGCCAACAGCGGGGGATCAGAGGAGGAGCCAACACCGGGGGTCAGAGGAGGAGCCAACAGCGGGGGTCAGAGGAGGAGCCAACAGCGGGGGATCAGAGGAGGAGCCAACACCGGGGGTCAGAGGAGGAGCCAACAGCGGGGTAGATGACATTTGCTCTTTAAAAATTATGATTTAAAAATTGAGCCTTTTTACTTTTTCCGATTAATATAAATCATGCTTTAAATCTAATCCACCCTGGATACAGCATACACATTCTTATTATTATATAGCGCCAACAGTTTGCGCAGCGCTTTACAATAAGAGGACAGACAGTTCAGTTACACAACAATTCAATACAGGAGGGATCAGAACTCTCTTTGGTATGGAGGATATACACACAGGACTAAACCTTTCTGATGAATTTGGGGTATTTTTATGGCATCTGCAGTGTGGCCAGACGCTGGTTGCAGGGAGGAGGGGGGGAGGGGGGGGGGTCATCTGGTGACCTTGTTTTGTGTGACATCTGATTGGAGCAATGCAGTGACAGTCGCCACCATTCTGCCTCCTGGTACAAAGTGACAGCATGCGATCCTGTGCGCTGCCATCACGTGAGATTACAGAACGCACTACCGAGCTTTTAGCGGCTTTGCTTACAGATGATAAAAAAAAAAAAAAAAAAGCTTCCACCTGACTGTAAATTCTGTGTAGAAAAGGCTGAAGTGACGATTACAGATTCAGGCCAGAATAAATCGCTCCGCCGGTAGAGACGGGGCCCCATCTGCATAATTATACACAACAGACGTGACACTCGGCACATAATTAGAGGTTCAAAAACACAAAAAAACAAAAACAAGCCGTCTTCTCCGCTCGGCTAATGAATGCGCAAGGAGGAGAGAGTCCTTGGGGTAACCTAGCAACAAGCGGAGATGGTTATCCGTCTCGCAGGCTGATCCTGTGACTGGGAATCATTTCAAATTACGGCTCCGACAGCGCGGTCCCCCTCCACCGCCAAAGCAACGCTTTTCCTCCGTATCACGCAGACAGCAAAAAACAAAAAACAAAAAAGCTTTGCACTCACCCAGCGATGACTGGATCATGGCCCCGGATTTCTGCACTTCGTCGAATTTGGCGAAAATGACATTCAATCTGTAAACAGAAAGAGAAGCATGAGAGAGGCGGGAGGGAATGGACGGCGAGATCGCGGCTACCCACCGCCAGCGCACAGCTCCCCTCTACACTCCGCACTACCAATATCTGCTTCTGGATTTTCTGAGCGGGCAAAGCACGGCACACTTTTTTCAGGAGGATAATAATGCCATCCGCCAGAACCTGGGCTATACGGAAAAAAAAATCCTGCGCAAGAGAAAAAATAAATAAAGCTGATTCCCCCCCCCCCCCCTCGCTCCGCTAATTCCGGACGTCTCCAGCCGCCCCTCTCAAAAGTGATTTATAAACAGAGAAGCCTCAACAATGAGACGCTCTGACACTGGAGGAGGCAGCCATCCAGATTAGCAGGACGGCGTCACACAACGGGCTGCAAAGTACACCAGGCTCCTTAAAGGGGAACCGCCACCCAAAATATCCATCGGTTTCAACATACGGGATTCTTGGCTACTCTGATCGCTGATCTACAGCAGTTCTCAACCCTCAGTCCTCAAGTACCCCCCAAACAGGCCAGGTTTTCCTTCATCTTGCACAGGTGCTTTAACCGCTTCAGCCCTGGAAGATTTCACCCCCCCCCCTTCCTGACCAGAGCAAATCAGCACTGCGTCACTTTAACCGACAATTGTGCGACGTACCCCAAACAGCATTGATGTGCTTTTTTTTCCCCACAAATAGAGTTTCTTTTGGTTGTATTTGATCACCTCTGGCGTTTTTATTTTTTGCACTATAAACCAAAAAAAAAAAAGGTGCGACAATTTAAAAAAAGCTATTTTTTTACTTTTTGCTATAATAACCACTTCATTTTTGAGTGGGCCATTTATTGCTAAACGGCACTGCGTTACTTTAACCGACAATTGCACGGACATGCAATGCTTGACCCAAAATAATTTATGTCCTTTTTTTTCCCCCCACACAGAGCTTTCTTTTGGTGGTATTTGATCACCTCAGCGTTTGTTTGGTTTTTTTGCGCTTTAACCACTTCAATACCGGGGCCTATTCTGGCACTTCTCTCCATGTAAAAAATCATAATTTTTTTGATAGAAAATTACTCAGAACCCCAAACACTATATATGTTTTTTTTTTTTTAGCAGACACCCTAGGGAATAAAATGGCGGTCGTTGCAACTTTTTATCTCACAAGGTATTTGCGCAATAATTTTTCAAATGCCTTTTTTTTGGGAAAACAGTTTCTAGAATTAAAAAAAAAAACAACAAAACAGTAAAGTTAGCCCAATTTTTTTTATATAATGTGAAAGATGATGTTACGCCGAGTAAATAGACACCCAAGATGTCACGCTTTAAAATTGCGCACTCATGGAATGGCGCCAAACTTCGGTACTTAAAAATCTCCATAGGCGACGCTTTGAAATTTTTTACAGGTTACCAGTTTAGAGTTACAGAGGAGGTCTAGTGCTAGAATTGTTGCACGTGCTCTAACGCACGCGGCGATACCTCACATGTGTGGTTTGAGCAGCGTTTACATATGTGGGCGGGACTTACATGTGCATTCGCTTCTGAGCGCAAGCTACCGGGGACAGGGGTGTTTTAAATTTTTATTATTTTTTTTATTTTACTTAAAGTGGTGTTGCCACCAACAAAAAAAAAAAAGTCTTCAAAATCATAAAAAAAAATAAAAATGAAATAATTGGAAAAAAAATAATGTTTTTACTCACCTCTAAATGCCTGTTGCTAGGGGGTCCCTCGTAGTCTGCCACCTTCAGTGCCCGGGCACTGACGTCACTTCCCCTAGGCGCTGCACAGTCATCTGGGACCTGTCACCTGTCCCAGATGAGTGAGCGCCAAATCACGGCGCCGCTCACGCATGCGCAGTGGGTGCCCGGCTGTGAAGCCATAGCCGGGTGCCCACATTAAGAATGCCGGCGCTGCGAGCGGATAGCGGGGAACGAGGGGGGGGGGGCATCGTTCCCCCGTATCGCTGGACCCTGGCACAGGTAAGTGTCCGATTATTAAAAGTCAGCAGCTGCAGTATTTGTAGCTGCTGACTTAATTTTTTTTTTTGTGGGCACTCCACTTTAATATTTTTTATTTTTACACTTTTTAAAAAGAAAATTATTTTTTGATCACTTTTATTCCTATTACAAGGAATGTAAACATCCCTTGTTATAGGAATCTATGTGACAGGTCCTCTTTATGGAGAGATGTGGGGTGAATAAGACCCCACATCTCTCCTCCAGGCTGGAAAGCATCAGATCGGTAAAAAAAAAAAAAAAAATTCACTGATCTCATGCTGACAGCTGCGATCGCGGCTTTGTTTACTTCCGGGTACTGGGCGTGACGTCATAACGTCGCGCCCGGGCCTCCGGCGGTCATAGAGATGACTGGTGACTATCTAGTCACCGGAAATCTCTATGCTCGTCACCCGGCGGCAGGCGATTCTTTCTCCGGGCCGCTGATGGCACGGGAGAGCCCGGAGAAGCACCGGATGGCGGCGGGAGGGCGTCGCCTGTAAGAACGATCAAGCGGCGGAACCTATAGCTGCAGGCATGACGTCCTTGGGTAGGAAGTGGTTAAACAAAATTAAGAAAAGACAATTTTGAAAAAAAAAAAATAATATTCTTTACTTTCTGCTATAATAAATATGCAATAATTTTTTTTCTTTTTAAATTTATTAATTTAGGCTAATATGTATTCTGCTACATATTTTTGGTAAAATAAATCCCATTAAGCGTATATTGATTGGTCTGTGCAAAAGTTATAGCGTCTACAAAACGATGGGATTTTTTAATGGCTTTTTTATTTTATTTTTTTTACTAGTAATGGCGGCGATCAGCGATTTTTAGCTGGACTGCGATATTGCGGCAAACAAATCGGACACCTGACACTTTTGTGGAGACCAGTGACATTATTACAATGATCAGTGCTAAAAATATGCACTGTCACTGTACTAATGACACTGACTGGGAAGGGGTTATCATCAGGGGCGATCAAAGGGATAAATGTGTCCCTAGGCAGTGCTTTCTAACTGTATGGGGGGTGGTGTGACTGGGTGAAGACAGAGATCTGTGTTCCTGCTTACCAGAAACACAATATCTTTATCTTCTCCCCCTGTCAGAATGGCTGTTTACATAGGCAGATCGCCGTTCTGCCTCTTTGGGGAACGATTGCGGGTGGACCCCCACCGGAGGGGGGGGAGGGCTCCGATGAGTGGAAGTCCCACTTTAGGGTGGAACTCTTTGAATACAAATAAATAAATCACTTTAACCACTTCAATACCGGGCACTTTCACAAGATTATCACAACATGCCTAGGAGGCGATAAAGAGAAACATTGTAACATTTGGTTTCTCTCAGATCAAAGGAATGAACTTGGGTCTGTAAATGAGGGCAGTTGAAGGTTAAAGTTAAAATTAGTATTTTTTTTTTTGCTAGAAAATTAATTAGAAACCCCAAACATATATATTTTTTTTAGCAGAAACCCTAGAGAATTAAAGTCGCGGTTGTTGCAATGTTTTATGTCACATCGTATTTGCGCAGCGGTCTTTCAAAATGCAATATTGGAAAAAATACACTTTAATGAATAATAATAATAAAAAAAAAAAACGAAACCGTACAGTTAGTCCAATTTTTTTGTATAATGTGAAAGATAATGTTACGAAGGTTACAAAAAAAACGTGATTCTCATTTTATCCAGACTCCTGCAGCTCTAGTGGAGCTCCACCCAAAATGCTTGTCTGCCTCCTCCCTCCCTCCGCTGCCACATTTTGCAACTTCGGGAGGGGGGGGGGGGGGTGGTTGCTGGTTTGGACAGCTACCCACTCCCACTTCCAGCGCAGTTTGCCACGGCAAGCGGAGATGGAAGTCTGCCCCTGGGACACTTGATAGGCCTGATAGCCGATTGAAGAATTTGCTTGGGCGAGTTATACTTCATTATTCCCATCGCACACATTCCTGGATGAGCGCTCAAATTTGGGTGCTGCAGCAACAACCAGCTGGATACTGGTTCAAGTCACAGTGAAGATATTTGCCAGCACACCACGGAACGACATAAACAGCGTCCAAACGGATAATTTCTTGCATGATCACAACACAAGGAGAGTGCAACGTTTCCGGGTCACGCAGGACCCCTTCGTCAGGCATGTGATGACATACCTGATGAAGGGGTCCTGCGGGACTCTGAAACGTTGCACTCTCCTTGTGTTGTGATCATGCCATAAATTATCAGTTTGGATGCTGTTTACGTCGCTCCGTGGTGTTCTGGCAAATATCTTCATTTTGCTTGGGTGAGGACACCGCTGAATGTACAAATACATAAGGGGTCCATATAGTGCACTTGGGAGTTGAGTTATTCACTTTATGGTCAACTCTGAGGACAAGGGGGCACTCTTTACGTCTGGAGGAAAAAAGATCTCATCTCCAAATACGGAAAGGTTTCTTCACAGTAAGGCCTCATTGCACACGGACGTTTTTGCAGCCGCGGTTTTGAGCGTTTTTTGCAGCTTAAAAACGCCTGTCCATGTTAGTCTATGGCTTCATGCCCACCTAGGCGTTTTTGAGCTGCAAATGGCATAGGCGTTTTTTAAGCTGTAAAAAAAAAACCAGGACCAGTGCGTTCCGTGGCGCGGCGCTAGAGCTGTAAAAACACGAATCGCGCAAAAACGCGCACCAGCGTTTTTGAGCTGCAGCGTTTTTTTGCTGCAAAAAGTTGATTGGACACTGTAATCCCTGTATAGGAAATTAGAGATGTGTAAAACGCTAATTAACGTTGACGCTAAAAAACGCGCAAAAACGCCAATGCAAAACGCGGTAAAAGTCAAGTTTTTTTAGGCTGCTTTTTCCAGGCGTCCGACCTAGCTTTACAGCCCGTTTTTTAAAACGTCCGTGTGCATGAGGCCTAAGAGCTGTAAAAATGTGGAATAGACTCCCTGCAGAGGTGGTTCTGGCCAGATCAGTAGATTGCTTTAAGAAAGGCCTGGATACTTTCCTAAATGTACAGAATATAATGGGGTACTGACATTTATAGGTAAAGTTGATCCGGGGAAAATCCGATTGCCTCTCGGGGGATCAGGAAGGAATTGTATCCCCTGCTGTAGCAGATTGGATCATGCTCTGCTGGGATTTTTCACCTTCCTCTGGATCAACTGTGGGTATAGAGTTGTGTATATGGGATTGTATATTTTTTATTTATTTATTTTTATGGTTGAACTGGATGGACTTGTCTTTTTTCAGCCTGATTAACTATGTAACTATGTGTACGAATATTAAAAGTCAGCAGCTACAGCGTGTAATCTGCAATCTGCCTACATAAACAAGGCAGATCCCCGTTCTGTCAGTAGGGAAGGTATTGATCCTGTGATCCTGCAGGGACACTGATCCAAGCCTTCCCCTAGTAAAAGCACCTCCCCCACTAGTAAAGCACTGGTCAAGCACACAGTTAACCCCTTGATTGCCCCTGATGTAACCCCTTCCCCGCCAGTGTCATTAGTACAGTGACAGTGCATATTTTTACCACTGATCACTGTAACAACATCACTGGTCTCCAAAAAGTCTCAGTTGGTGTCCAATTTGTCCGCCGCAATATCGTAGCCTTGGCTGATCGCCATTACTAGTAAATAAATAATAATAATAAAAAAAATATCCCATAGTTTGTAGATGCTATAACTTTTGCACAAACCAATCAATAAACGCTTATTGTGATTTTTTTTTTTTTACCAAAAAAAAAAAAAAAAGATGTTTTATAGCAGAAAATAAAAAAAAGTTTTTTTTTTTTTTTTTTAATTGTGGTCGTTCTTTGTTTCTAGCGCAAAAAAAATAAAAACCACTGGAGGTGATCAAAGCTCTATTTGTGAGGGAAAAAAAGGTCAGTTAAAGTAACGCAAAATGGCCTGGTCATGGGGGGGGGGGGGGGGAATGGTTAAATTAAACCAATATACAGGTTCACTGCCCCTTTAAAAATCAACCACTAAAAACTGAGATAATAAATATAAAAATGATAAACAATGCAGTAACAACTCACATGCATGAAATTGGTAATGTGCAATTCATAAAAATCCGTGTAATAAATAAAATAAAAAAACTAGGGAAATTTGGTCAAATACTCGCTGATACCGAGTACCGATACTTCGCGGTGCGATTTGCGTCCATACAAAAGGAATGGGCTCAAATTGCACTGCAAAGAATTGAATGCGATTTTGAACAGGAGTGCGGTGCGGTTTCCTCACCGCTCCTGTGTGAGCCCAGGCTTGTCATAGTGATTTCAGCCTGGGTCCACACAGGAGCGGTGGGTGAGACCGCATGCGATTCGGACAGGAATCGCACCGCTAGGAGATCAGCGGATGACAGAGGCACGTTACGCAGCAGCCACGATTACCATAGTCAGCACACCAAGGGAGAAACACAGGAACAGGCAGGATCAACCTGATTTTTTACATCATAGAGAGGGAGATATATTATATATATATATATATATATATATATATATATATATATATATATATATATATATATATATATATATGCTATAAGGGAACAGGGTTTTTTTTTATCTCTTCAGGTTTAATTAGTTTGTAAGTCAAAACAGGAACATTTTTTAAGTTTATGTTTTTTTCGGATAGTATAGGGAAGGATTAACCCCCCTGTAATGTTTGTTTCGCTCTCTGTGCCCCAGTCTAGATTTCCCCTCACTTTCTGTCTCTGTGACAATTGGATTTTTCAGAAATTTGGGTTGCCGTGGAAACAAGGATTGGTGATAAAGCTTCAGTGAAGATGCCTTTATCCCATGAGAAGTCTTAACAGGAAGGGAAATCGATTCCTGTATTTCCCTCCACTAGTAACCGAGTCATATGCAAGTCGGATATTTGTAACTCGGGGATGTCTGTACTGGGGGTCCAGTGCGTTTTTGATGCGTTTAACGGCGTTCCAGTACAAATCTATGCAGGAAAAATGCAGCATGTTCTACTTTTTTTATTTTTCTGGAACCAGAACGCACTGGAACTGCAATCACGATGCCATTGAAAACCATGTAACCTACTTTCTATGCGTTTTGGGTGCAGAAAAAAAATATAAAAGCACTGGAATGAATGCGATGTGAACCTGCCCTGATAAATAAGTTCACCTTTCTGAACATTTTACACCCATATTTACGGTGTAACATGCTCAAAATCAGAGTGGAATGGAGACGGCGTCCACCTTCACCCAGTCTTCCTTCCAGGTTCACAGACTCCGGCTCTGTGACTGGCCGGAGACGCCATGACGTCACTCCCGCGCATGCGAGCTGCTGGTCACGGCACAGGGCTCTGACGGAATGTCACGGGCGGCCGTTCCTTCAAAGCGCACGTGCCAGTGATGTCACTGGCTGCTAGGACAGTAAATATCTCCTAAACAGTGCAAGTTTAGGAGATATTTACACTACTTATAGGTAAAACTTAAAGTGGATGTAAACCCACCTCTCATCCTTTCTAAACTACTGCAATATTGGTCATCTAGAAGGATATACAGGCCTCTTGCATGTATACTTATCTGTCAAATGTCTCCCCTCTGTCTGCTATGAGACCCGAAAAACTGCAGATTTTGTGGGTGGGTCTGTTTTCCAGGGCTCAGTGGGTGGAGTCATGTCGTCAGTAGACTCCCCGCCCACCTCTACACTCCCCTTATCAATATGCTTCTTCTCCTGTGTATTTCTTACACTGAACTTCTGCTATGATCACCAACATCCACTCAAAACCCAGAAAAGTCCCCACATGACTTCAGCATGCCAATCATGCTGAGGTGTGGAACAGCTAATCCTTGCAGAGCAGCAAAAGAAAGGAGTGGGAGGGAATTAAAAAATAATGCATGTCTCTTAGGCTAGTGCACGAGGAATGCAAATCACCTGTCACTCACAGCAAGGGGGGAGAACTGATAAAGTTTTTCTGTCAAGATTTATCTCACTGAACAATAAAAGACGATTGCTCAGAGCTGGATTAACTCTTTGTGGCAAGACTGGGCTCAAATGATAGGAAATCTTATACTCTACATTATTAAAAACAAAAAAAAATAATAATAATTTTTGGGTTTACATCCACTTTAAAGATGGAAGTCTACTCACTGAAAAGGTGTCAATTCAGATTCTGAAAAAACACAATGCCAGAAAAGGAGGCTGCCCAAAAACTCTTGTCATTGAGGATACCGATATCCCAGGAGTCAACGGAACATCCTTTATGACGTAGATTGCCGCAGCGGACCAGGCTGGAAAGTAATATTGACCACTAGCTGACCAGCGCACGGCGTTGTACGTCGGCACAATGGCACGGCTGGGCAAATAAGTGTACAGGTACATCCCCTTTAAAATCGCGTCATTGTGGGCACACACGCGCCGCTTACTCCGTGACCGCGAGTTCCGCGGACTCGATGTCCGTGATCGTGTCACGGAGCGGAAGAACGGGGAGATGCCTATGTTAAGATGTACAATTATGCACCTGTGAAATGAAAATAAAGAATTTATAAAAAAAAAAAACAAGGCATTTCCCCCGTTCTGCATAGTGACATGACAGATCTACTGCTCCCTGTCATCAGGAGCGGTGATCGCTGTCATGTCAGTGGTAGACCCCCCCCACAGTTAGAACACCTCCCTAAGACACACTTAACCCCTTGATCGCCCCCTAGTGTTTAACCCTTTTCCCTGCCAGTGAGACAGTAATCAGTGCATTTTTATAGCACTGATCCCTGTATAAATGACAATGGTCCCAAAATAGTGTCAAAAGTGTCCGATTTGTCCGCCATAATGTCGCAGTCACAATAAAAATCGACGTCATTACTAATTAATAAAAATGCCATAAATCTACCCCCAATTTTGTAGACGCTATAACTTTTGCGCAAACCAATCCATATACGCTTATTGCAATATTTTTTTTACCAAAAGTATGTAGAATACATATCGGCCGAAACTGAGAAAGAAATTAGCTTTATATATATTTTTGGGGGATATTTATTACAGCAAAAAGTAAAAATATTGCTTTTTTTTTTTCAAAATTGTCACTGTTTATAGCACAAAAAATAAAAAACCGCAGAGGTGATCAAATACCACCAAAAGAAAGCTCTATTTGTGAGGAAAAAAAAGGACAGCAATTTTGTTTGGGTACAATGTCACACGACTGCGCAATTGTACGTTAAAGCGACGCAGTGCCGATTCGCAAAAAGTGCTCTGGTCAGGGGGGGGTAAAATCTTCCAGGGCTGAAGCGGTTAAAGCACCTGTGCAAGATCAAGGAAAACCTGCAATCATGGCCTGTTTGGGGGGGGGGGGGGGGGGTACTTGAGGACTGAGGGTTGAGAACTGCTGTAGATCAGCGATCAGAGTAGCCAAGAATCCTGTATCGTGCAACAGATCGAATTTTCAGTGCCGGTTCCCCTTTAACGAGCCTGGTGTACTTTGCAGCTCCTTGTGTGACGCAGTCCGGCCATAACCCCGGTATCATTTTTACAGCCTGTGGATAGCTGTCTCAGGAAACCGGTCCGAGCGGCACGTGAGCCACTGGAACGGTTTCCAAAGCGATGGGACCGCCGATCACCGGTGTTTCCCGGGCTTACAGCTTGATCTAGGTCAGTGCCAGGGTCAGGGTCAAAGGTCAATGTAGGCATTTTTTTTATTTTTAGTATCCATGTTTTTTAGGTAGAATAAAAAAGCAAAAATGTGCACTATTGTTTCTGGGCTGTACTACGGGTACAAACAACAACATTAACATATGTGGTATCGCTGCGATCACCAGGAGCAGGAGAATTTATTTTGGGTTGTTCTTTGGTGGAAGGTGTAAAGGAAATGTGTAAGTTCTGTATATTCTTATATTCTATTTTGTATGTATTGCACCAATAATGTTTTCAGTACATGTTTTACATTCTTTCGAGTCCTGATTAGAATTAGTCTGCCTATGTTACGCCCCTTGTTACCATAAAAGTACAATTGTAATATTAATGTGATACCTACATAATTATGTGTATAAAAACCTTTAATCGCATCATAATAAAGCAGAATGGTTATTTGGAAACATGTAGAGTATCTTTTGTGTCTGTTCCCTACTGCAGTAGTTATTATTAATTTGGAACCATTAATCAATTTGAGGATAGGAGTTGCCTATCTATAAATTTCTAGGTCAAAGGTTATGGTACTTGCAAGAAATATACAGATATAAATAAATTTAAAAAATTTTTTTTTTACTATTTTGGCTCCGTTTTCCTTTGATAATAAAAAAATATCAAGAGAAATCCATTACTATTTACCACCAAACGTAAGCCTAATTTGTCCTGAAAAAAAGAAAAAGAAAACGCAGTACAATCCACCTGGATACACAAAGTAGCGATGATGATCTGTGCGGTTTTACGAACACGTGTCAAAGTTTCAAAATTGTGCTTAGGCATTTGGATTTT
The DNA here is from genome assembly GCA_028564925.1 of Lithobates sylvaticus. Lineage (NCBI taxonomy): Eukaryota > Metazoa > Chordata > Amphibia > Anura > Ranidae > Lithobates > Lithobates sylvaticus. The sequence goes on along the minus strand of CM053031.1, from coordinate 9,234,534 downwards.
TGTTTTACCCTTTAGGCGCGATGGGGGTCAGGACAAGACATAAAAAATGTTGATGACGAGGAGGAAATAAATCAGCAAACACTAAGCAGAGGAGAGGAGCGGGAAAGATGAGAACTCACCGAGATTGGGGAAGCCCTTTTTTGCTGAGGTCGGTGCGAACGCGTTCTCCCACATGTCTGTAGATTTCCACCAGGCAGTTTATCGCTGCGTCCCGCACCTGCAGGGGAGAAGCACAGAGTGAAAAAACATTACCACGAGTTCTGTGCATGGGAGGAAAAAACACACAATGCAGAACGGCTGGCCCTGGACTCGACATTCCTCTCCGGACCTTCAACAATGATACACGAGACGGAGATCAAAGTAACAAAAGAAAAAGGGAGAAAAGTTCAATCTAAAATTAACACAAATCTATAAATTCTCTGAATTCATTCCAACGGAAAACTATACTGAACCCGCGTATTAATCCCTTTTTCTCTGCCAGATCCCTTCCACTGACAGGGGTGCTCACAATGATCAGTTTTTATTCATTAAGGGCCAGTTCAAACCATAGAAAACGCAGCCCGGACGTGTTCTTGCATTCATCTTTATGTGTTTTTAACTACTTCCCACCCGGCCACTGTATATATACGGCCGGGTGGGAGCCACCTACTTCTGATCGGACGTTCCTGAACGTCCATCAGAAGTAGGGGGATCGCGCACACGCGTGCCCGCGCAGCGGCGCGATCCCGATGCACTCGTGTCACCCGGACACGGAGCATCTCGGATCGGCAGGAGGGCTCTGTGATTCGCCCTCCCGATCACATGACGGCCGTGTCCAACCACAGCCATCATGTGTTGTAAGCAAACAGCCGGTTGCTAGGCAATCGGCTCTCCTCTCCTCACACGGAAGTCGTCGGTGAGGAGAGGAGAGCGGACCACTGCAGCCGGCTTGTGATCAGTGAGTAATAGCTGTTTTTTTTACTCACTGATCACCAGTCTAGTGTCACCAACACCTGTAAAACACACATGTCCCCAAAACACACATGTCCCCAAATAATAAAAACACATGTCCCCCACATATGTCCCAGTAAAATAACATGTGCCAATGATTATCTGCACACATCTGTACATGATCATTTGCGTACATTAGTCCGTGATCACGCGAACCAATTATACACTTAACGGATTTTTTTTTTACTAAAAACATGTAGCAGGATACATTTTGGCTTAAATTTATGACAAAGAAAGGAGAAAATATAGTTTTTTTTTCAAAATTTCCGCAATTTTTTTCGCTTTTATCGCAAAAAATAAAAAACGGAGTCGTGAATAAATACCCCCAAACTAAAGCTCTATTTGTGCGAACAAAATGATAAAAAATTTAATTTGGGTACAGCATTGCATGACCGCGCAATTGTCATTGAAAGAGCGAGAGCGCTGAAAGCTGAAAATTGGCCTGGGAAGGAAGGGGGCGAAAGTGCCCGGTATTGTAGTGGTTAAAGTGTGTTTCGGTGCATTTTTCCCCTCTATTTTTCTTCACCTTAAAGAGGAAGAAAACCCTGATGGGTTTTACTTCCTCTTTATTCCCCTGCAAAGTAAAAGCATAATGGGCTAGTGTGCATAGCATACTAGCCCATTATGCTGCACTTACCTGCAAATGAAACCCTTGACATCCCCGCTGGTGGCCGCGTCCATCTGCACTCCTCTTCCTTCCGAGGCCGCGGACTCTGGCTCTGTGACTGGCCGGAGTTGCATGAAGTCACTACCATAGGAGCCGACGTTCACAGCACAGGCCCTATAGAAACGCCACGATTGTGCCCTTTTAGTGCGCATGCACCGATAACCTCGGCACAGGCATATATGGTAAATATATCTTAAACCGTGCAGGTTTTAGAGATATTTCCAGTACCTACAGGTAAAGCCGTATTACCTGGAGGTAAAAGTGGGTAAAGGGGTTTACCAACCACTTTAACAAAAGGTATTTAAAATTAGTTTTGATCTCCGGAAGATTTACCCCCCTACATGACCTGGCCATTTTTTTGTGATGTGGCACTGCGTTACTTAAATAACATATCATACTTACCTCCACTGTGCAGCTCGTTTTGCACAGAGTGGCCCCCGAACATACTCTTCTGGGGTCCCACGATGGCTTTCACAGCTCCTCCCCATATCAGATAACCCCCTAGGAGAAGAGCTCTCCCGAGGGGGTTACCTTGCAGGCTCGCTCCCGAGTCCAGCATTCGGCATCCATAGCTGTTTTTTCACCTGAATGCATAGGATACATTAACCACTTACCCACTGGGCACTTAAACCCCCTTCCTAACCAGACCAATTTTAAGCTTTCGGTGCTCTCACACTTTGAATGACAATTACTCAGTCATGCAACACTGTACCCAAATGAATTTTGTGTCCTTTTTTTCACACAAATAGAGCTTTCTTTTGGTGGTATTTAATCACCGCTGGGTTTTTCATTTTTTGCGCTATAAATCAAAAAATACGTATGTCTGTAAGCTGTCCTTTGTACTGACCCCCTAGGGGGCGCTATGTTCTCATGTTCTGTTTTTTTATATACCTTTGCATCGTTATTATTCACAATAAAACTTTTAAAATCTCAAAAGAAAAAAAAAAAAAAAAATACTGAAAATTCGGTAAAAAAAAAAACAAAAAACAATACTTTGTTTCTATTAAAAATTATTGGCAGAGTATTGCAGTGTTGCACAGTGGTAGCAGAGCATTGCACAGTGGTGGCAGAGCATTGCACAGTGGTGGCAGAGCATTGCACAGTGGTGGCAGAGCATTGCACAGTGGTGGCAGAGCATTGCACAGTGGTGGCAGAGCATTGCACAGTGGTGGCAGAGCATTGCACAGTGGTGGCAGAGCATTGCACAGTGGTGGCAGAGTATTGCACAGTGGTGGCAGAGCATTGCACAGTGGTGGCAGAGCATTGCACAGTGGTGGCAGAGCATTGCACAGTGGTGGCAGAGTATTGCACAGTGGTGGCAGAGTATTGCACAGTGGTGGCAGAGTATTGCACAGTGGTGGCAGAGCATTGCACAGTGGTGGCAGAGTATTGCACAGTGGTGGCAGAGCATTGCACAGTGGTGGCAGAGCATTGCACAGTGGTGGCAGAGCATTGCACAGTGGTGGCAGAGCATTGCACAGTGGTGGCAGAGTATTGCACAGTGGTGGCAGAGTATTGCACAGTGGTGGTAGTGTATTGCACATTGCAGGCACTGACCAACGCTGTGGGCACAACACATCCAGCCCACAGTGCTGGTCCCGTCTCTCCCACTTTCCGCTTCTCCCCTCTCACTGTACCGATCGGTACAGAGAGGGGAGGGCAGGAACCGGCGTCATGACGTGACACCGGTTTGTGTACATGTGATCGCTACGTCATTTGACGGGGCAATCACGTGGTAAACGGCCGCCATCAGCGGTCATTTACCGTGATCCTTGATGCGCCGGGTCCCGGATGTTCCCGACTGCGTGCCCCAGGGGGCGCGCGGGAGCAAGTTTATGGGAGGATGTCCACACAGGATAAGCCGACCGCGCTGTAGACGTCTTTCGACTGTGGCCTGGTCGGCATGTGGTTAAAGTGGTTGTAAACCCTTACAGACCACGTTGACCTACAGGTAAGCCTAGATTGAAGCTTACCTATAGGTCCAAGAAATATCTCCCAAACCTTGAAGGTTTGGGAGATATTTACAGAAATAGCGGCACCGCTGTCTACGGCGTATGCGCGCTGTAGACAACAGCGCAGGTGCACTGGGAGCGCCGCAAGTGAAGGCAAACATGCCGTCACTTACGGCTCCCGCGCGCATGCGCCGGAGTGACGTCATCTCTGCTCCGGCCACTCACAGAGCCGGAGCCGCGATACCCAGAAAGAAGATGGACGCTTCGTGCTACAGGGGACAGAGGTGACATCGCTGGCTCCTGTGTCAGGTAAGTGACACATAATGGACTACGATGCGATACGATGCGATGCATACTAGCCCATTATGCTTTACCTTTGCAGGGAAACAAAGAGGAAGTAAAACCCATCAGGGTTTACTTCCTCTTTAAGCTGAAAAAAACACGAAGGTTTACAACCCCTTTAAATGTGTGCCTAGCCAGTGTTTTTGTGTACTATATGCACTGGCTAGGCACACATTTAACCCCTTCCTGGCCAGTGTCATTAGTACAGTGACAGTGCAGATTTTTAGCACTGATCACTGTATTGGTGTCACTGGTCACCGCAAAGTGTCATTGTCCGAATGTCTGCTGCAATATCGCAGTCCTGCTATAAGTAGCTGATCACCGCCATTAATAGTATAAAAAAATAAAAATAAAATGACAGTACATATCTTATAGTTTGTAGACGCTATAACTTTTGCGAAAACCAATCAATGTACGCTTTTTTGGGGGATTTTTTTTCTTCTTTTTACCAAAAACATGTAGCAGAATACATACTGGCCTAAATTTATAAAGACTTTTTTGGATGTGTTTTATAGCAAAAAGAAAAAAAACATTTTTTTGAAAAAAAAATGTAGGGTTTTTTTTTTTCCTTGTTTGTTTTTTTATAGTGCAAAAAAATAAAAAGAACGTTGGTGTTTAAATACCCCCAAGAGAAAAGCTCTCATCTCATGTTTATTTGGATACAGCGTTACACGACCGGGCAATTGTCAGCTTGTCATGTGGGGGGGTAAATCTTCCAGAAGTCAAGTGGTTAAAAATGGTATATAAAAGAGAAGCAAAGTGTGTACAGCTATTGCAGTAAAGTGTGAGAGATAAAAACACAAATGTAGCGCCATCTACTGGTTGCAAAGAAAGTGCTGCATTTACAAGGACAAGGTCATGAAACTGTACAGCAAATGCAATAATAACGCAGTATAAAATGCTAGAACTGAAACACACTATATTATCAAAATCATCGCAGTCTTAGTCCGGAGGGTTCAATATTGGGTTGGCCTGCCCTTTGCAACTGTATCAGCTTCAACTCTTCTGGGAAGGCCGTCCACAAGGCTTAGGAGGGCGTCTATGGGAATGTTTGACCATTCTTCCAGAAGAGCATTTGTGAGGTCAGGCACTGATGTTGGATGAGAAGGCCTGGCTCACAGTCTCCACTCTTATTCATCCTAAAGGTGTTCTATTGGGTTGAGGTCAGGACTCTGTGCAGGCCAGTCAAGTTCCTCAACCCCAAACTCGCTCATCCATGTCTTTACGGACCTTGCTTTCTGCACTGGTGCGCAGTCATTTTGGAACAGGAAGGGGCCATCCCCACGGCTGCACTACATCCCCCAGCTGCTCCAACCCCTGCACTACCTCTCCCAGCTGCTCCAACCCCTGCACTACCTCTCCCAGCTGCTCCAACCCCTGCACTACCTCTCCCAGCTGCTCCAACCCCTGCACTACCTCTCCCAGCTGCTCCAACCCCTGCACTACCCTCTCCCAGCTGCTCCAACCCCTGCACTACCCTCTCCCAGCTGCTCCAACCCCTGCACTACCCTCTCCCAGCTGCTCCAACCCCTGCACTACCCTCTCCCAGCTGCTCCAACCCCTGCACTACCCTCTCCCAGCTGCTCCAACCCCTGCACTACCCTCTCCCAGCTGCTCCAACCCCTGCACTACCCTCTCCCAGCTGCTCCAACCCCTGCACTACCCTCTCCCAGCTGCTCCAACCCCTGCACTACCTCTCCCAGCTGCTCCAACCCCTGCACTACCTCTCCCAGCTGCTCCAACCCCTGCACTACCCTCTCCCAGCTGCTCCAACCCCTGCACTACCCTCTCCCAGCTGCTCCAACCCCTGCACTACCCTCTCCCAGCTGCTCCAACCCCTGCACTACCTCTTCCAGCTGCTCCAACCCCTGCACTACCTCTTCCAGCTGCTCCAACCCCTGCACTACCTCTTCCAGCTGCTCCAACCCCTGCACTACCTCTCCCAGCTGCTCCAACCCCTGCACTACCCTCTCCCAGCTGCTCCAACCCCTGCACTACCTCTTCCAGCTGCTCCAACCCCTGCACTACCTCTCCCAGCTGCTCCAACCCCTACACTACCTCTCCCAGCTGCTCCAACCCCTGCACTACCTCTCCCAGCTGCTCCAACCCCTGCACTACCTCTCCCAGCTGCTCCAACCCCTGCACTACCTCTCCCAGCTGCTCCAACCCCTGCACTACCTCTTCCAGCTGCTCCAACCCCTGCACTACCTCTTCCAGCTGCTCCAACCCCTGCACTACCTCTCCCAGCTGCTCCCAGGCCCCCCAGACACTCTGACCAGAGTATTACATCTCACAACCAACTCCAAAACGCCTCCAAAAATAAATATGCGCCAATATGAAGGCCCCCCCCAGCATAAATCCCCCTTCCTCCAAGTACAAAGCCACCCCCCCTGCTGAAATACCCCCCTCCTGGCACAAATCATTGGCCCCCCAAGTCTTTCTCCCTATATGCCCCAGATACCCCCACCCTCTCCAAAAATAAACTCCCCCCCCCCCCTTCCTAGCACAAATCCTCTACCCCTCAACTTTCCCCTCTGAGCACAAATCTTTGCCCCCCCTCCCCCACCCCACCTCAAATCATGTCTCTCCCTATATGCCCCAGCACAAATCCACCTCCCCAAACCCAGAAGAGATTTCCTACATATCATCCAAATTCCATGTCTTGTGACTCCCCTCACTATTCCTACAGACTAAAAATAGCACAGCTTTACACGACCAATTCAGCAGAGAGAGCGTCAGACCAAAATCTGATCGCTCACCTGGCTAAGCATTGAGATTAAAAGACACGAGTTACAGAATTGTGCAATACAAATAAAAACATTACAGGGCGTAACGGGGCTCACCTGACTGTTGGGATCCCCGAGCAGGTTACATATGTGAGGTACAAACTTACTCAGAGTAAGGCTGTTGGCGCCGTATCTGTAGACAGAAGAGGAAATGATAATTTCTAGCTGTAGGAAGGAGAGAATGATAAGAGACGGGCACACAGAGACGGGCACACAGAGACGGGCACACAGAGACGGGCACACAGAGACGGGCACACAGAGACGGGCACACAGAGACGGGCACACAGAGACAGGCACACAGAGACAGGCACACAGAGACAGGCACACAGAGACAGGCACACAGAGACAGGCACACAGAGACGGAAAGGAAACTCACATGTTAAGAGTTGCTATAAGGATGAGACAGACCCCTTCACGGGTGCGGAAATTCTTGTGCTTGAAGCCTCCCAGCATCCGGTCCCAGACATACTGAAAGGAGATACAAGTTCCACCATAAGACAACATCACAAGGATCATATCACAGCACAGCAAGGCAATGTGCACATGGTGTGTACGGGTCAGGACACAGATTTTAGGTAAAGTGTGGGGGGGGGGGGGGGGGGGGGGGGGGCACGGTCACCCACAGACATCCGTTATAGCTTAGGGAAGGTAATTGCAAGATTTGCAGATTTCCCCCTGCTGGGGGGTTCTAATCTCAATAACACAAGGCAAATGTTCTGTAGTCTAGCAGGGAATAACTGGGCAAGGAAGGCTACAATGCTTTTGGTAATTCAGTGCAGCAGAGAGAAAGTTGTCACTTCAAACAGGAAATTAGAAACTCACTGGATTTCTGGCAGATCCCCAAGTCTTTTTCTGTACTTGCAGCTCTTTCTAGGCATGTATTACAGAGACTGACTTAAAGCGGAGCTCCACCCATTTTTTTAAGTATGTCAGTGCAGAAAGCTCTTCAATAACACTCTTTAGAATGGCCATTTATTTAAAATTATTTTGCCTCTAAATACCTTTTTTTTGTAGATTTGCTCTTCATTTCCGCCCCAATAGCTAGGCTATTACGTCACCAGGCAATTCGCAAGGGTTCCTGGGATAGCTCCGTCATGTATCCCAGGAGCCCTTGCGAACCGCCTATTGCCGAAATCTCGCGTTTTTTGGCAGATAGGGAATGACGCGAGTGGGCGGAGTTTCGGCATCAGATGCCGCCAGTGGGCGGAGTTTCGGCATCAGATGCCGCCAGTGGGCGGAGTTTCGGCATCAGATGCCGCCAGTGGGCGGAGTTTCGGCATCAGATGCCGCCAGTGGGCGGAGTTTCGGCATCAGCCGGGAGGAAGAGAAGCACACATAGTTTTGAGGTAGGACTGGAGCCAGGGGTTAGCCCCGATTTTCTGCAGACAGCTCCGGAGATTGAGCGGTGCCATGGGAATGTCTCACTGCTTTTCCGCCCTCACTATGCAGAGCTCGAGGCAGCAGAGAGATTACATCATCTCTCTGCTGCCCGCCCTCTCTCTGGGGACCCTGATGATAGGAGGGGGGGTGCTCTCTGGGGGCCCTGATGATAGGAGGGGGGTGCTCTCTGGGGGCCCTGATGATAGGAGGGGGGGTGCTCTCTGGGGGCCCTGATGATAGGAGGGGGGGTGCTCTCTGGGGGCCCTGATGATAGGAGGGGGGGTGCTCTCTGGGGGCCCTGATGATAGGAGGGGGGGTGCTCTCTGGGGGCCCTGATAATAGGAGGGGGGGTGCTCTCTGGGGGCCCTGATGATAGGAGGGGGGGGGTGAGCAATTTCTGTGCGTTTCCCGCACCGCACAAAAATTTGCGCTCCGTTCATGCAAACTGCTGCAGGTGTGTATGTTAAAGTGTTACTAAACCAACAGTTCAACCAGTCTGTATATGCAGTAATAAAGCACGCTTGTTATACTCACTGTGGAACCTAAGGTGCTAATCCTCTGCATTGTGTAAAAAAGGCTGTTTGATCCTGTCTTCTCCGATCCTCCCCTTCTTTTACTGTCCCAAATTCATCTCCTGATAGAACAGAGCCTTGGAGGCACTTTGCACATGCTCAGTTTGGTGTGTATTGCTGTAGAATAGGGTGGAGGGTGCATGCAATTCAGCACAGGGCCAATCAGCATTGTCCAGACAGAAAGTCAGGGGTCATGCAGCCTCATAGGACAGTCAGAGGAGAATGAAAACTACAAGCCTTAACCAGACACTGATAGAAGTCACAAGACTTCTATATACTGCTGATGAGAAAAGGTATTTAGCAGTTTATATTTAATAAAATAATGCAATTTCCATGTAATTTGTACTGTGGGAGACCAGATATAGTGACTGCAACCCCCCCCATACTTCTCTTTTAATATAAAGACTTTACTACCGATTTAAATTGCAATGACCTACAGCAGGGGTCTCCAAACTTTATGAATACAGGGCAAGTTTACTGTCCTTCAAAAACTTTAGGGGGGCCGGACTGTGGCCATTGAGAGTAGAAAAGACACCGACATCAGTGGGGGAAAAAATAGTGCCCCATCACTGGTGTCAGCGGGAGGACTAGTGCCCCATCACTGGTGTCAGCGGGAGGACTAGTGCCCCATCACTGGTGTCAGCGGGAGGACTAGTGCCCCATCACTGGTGTCAGCGGGAGGACTAGTGCCCCATCACTGGTGTCAGCGGGAGGACTAGTGCCCCATCACTGGTGTCAGCGGGAGGACTAGTGCCCCATCACTGGTGTCAGCGGGAGGACTAGTGCCCCATCACTGGTGTCAGCGGGAGGACTAGTGCCCCATCACTGGTGTCAGCGGGAGGACTAGTGCCCCATCACTGGTGTCAGCGGGAGGACTAGTGCCCCATCACTGGTGTCAGCGGGAGGACTAGTGCCCCATCACTGGTGTCAGCGGGAGGACTAGTGCCCCATCACTGGTGTCAGCGGGAGGACTAGTGCCCCATCACTGGTGTCAGCGGGAGGACTAGTGCCCCATCACTGGTGTCAGCGGGAGGACTAGTGCCCCATCACTGGTGTCAGCGGGAGGACTAGTGCCCCATCACTGGTGTCAGCGGGAGGACTAGTGCCCCATCACTGGTGTCAGCTAGAGGACTAGTGCCCCATCACTGGTGTCAGCGGGAGGACTAGTGCCCCATCACTGGTGTCAGCGGGAGGACTAGTGCCCCATCACTGGTGTCAGCGGAAATAATAGTGCCCCATCACTGGTGTCAGTGGGAGGAATAGTGCCCCATCACTGGTGTCAGCGGAAAGAATAGTGCCCCATCATGGGTGTCAGCGGGAGGAATAGTGCCCCATCATTGGTGTCAGCGGGAGGAATAGTGCCCCATCATTGGTGTCAGCGGAGGAATAGTGCCCCATCATTGGTGTCAGCGGAGGAATAGTGCCCCATCATTGGTGTCAGCGGGAGGAATAGTGTCCCACAATAGACACAGAGCAACCAGATCACCAGGACTGTGTCCAGCACGCCGGAGAACCTTCCAGATATCCGACACATTTCGAGGGGCTCTGAGGAAGAGGGGATCTCCCCTCGAAACGCATCATCTGGAAGGATCTCCGTCGTGCTGGACACGGTCCTGGCTGCTCTGTGTATAGTGATATTCTTTTATCATCCACTTGTTGGTGAGGACGTTTCCTTCTTTTTGATTTCAATAAATACCACTTGGGTAATGCGCAAGGTTGGTGCGCCCGCCATTCGTTCATTTGCAGCGTTTCCATTGGGTGTCCTCTGACCCTTGGAGGGCAGCGAGGCCTTTGCATCTACTGGGAGCCATAGGAATTCTAGGCCATTTCCAATTGTGTGACTGACGTTGTGACTGCTGCTTGTCTGCTCTCCATCTCTGTCCACAACTTCCCATCCGTTGGATTCCCAGCATGCTTTGCAGCTTCTCCTTTGCCGTTTACTTCCAGCATACTTTGCAGCCCGCAAGCGGTAAGCCCAATACTGAAATGGACAGTCTCTGGTCAGATCGAGAACTGAGCGATCAGCGGTCATGTGATCACTCAGTTCTCGGTCTTAGAGCCAATGTGTACAGCTGCAGCATAGAGGAGAGTATACTATTACTTTTACATTAATTGATACTTCACCAATGGATTTATTTTCAGGTTTGGTCCTCTAGCTGTGACTTGCTGCAATGCCGGTGGAGATGTGGTCACAAAAATGTAGCTCGTGGCAGGTAAAGCCGTGAATGGAAGTTTCTGCCACACCCAGGGAACGGTCACGTGGCCAAGTGTGGTTTATTAGTAAACACTGAATAGCTCTGAACTGTTCTGTATCATTGTTTACATCTCACAGTACAACGCTACAGACTATGGTGCCGCTATACAATACAAATAATGGGAGACAGTTCAGCGCACAAAGTGAGACTGGGCTTTCAGAATTACCTGTGGGCTGCATGACTGCTCCATGATCTTCAGCAGCAGGGCCTGATCTTGTTCTCGGACTGAATCTTTTGCATCACCTAATCGATCGATCAGATTTGGCAGGACTGGAAAGACAAAGAGAGAAAAGGAAGATGGAGACAAACATTTCTGATCTGATACGTTTTCCTGCAGCAAACCCTAATAAACCATTGACATTCATAGATGATTAGCTGGATGGACACCCCATGAGCCCCCCAAAGTACGAGGACAGGAGTGAGAGCACCGACAGTCCACATCCGACTGCGATCAATTGCAGGGGTTGTAACAAGTGATAAACATGGGCTCCCCCTCTTCTCCATGTGCCACCATAGAAAGACACTCGATCCTGAGCAGCACTGTGTGTGTCTATTGACACACACAGTGCAGCTTGGCCCTGCCCCCCAATCACAGTAATCACACGGTATCCAGCCACTCGGATTGGCTGGGCACAGTGTTTGTCTGTCCAATGACAGCTGGGTACACAGCGATCACCCCACAGATCGGCCACCCGTTGGCCATTACCGTCACAGAGTAACTACAGGGCCACCAGTCCATCGTTGGTAAACCTACAACGGTACACAAGTGGTTGAGGTTAAGTGGGTGGAGTCATGCAAATGTATTTAGTCCACTTTTATAACGGTTGGCAAAACTGTATTGTTGGTCAGCCTACATCAGTGCTTCTGTATGGACTGCAGACCCCTGAAGTATAAATAGAATAGTTTACATGGCCCCGCCCATTATGTATGAATAGAAAGGAAACGTTATTTATGGCATTGTGGGAATAGTGGTAACATGTAGATTAGGGAGGCACCGATAAGGAGCATTTGCGCCAGTATTGGTACTCGCCCAAATGCCCCCGATACCAGAACCGATACTTTGCAGTGCGATCAGCATCGATACAAAAATCGCTCTGCAAACAATCGCATGCAATCCGATTCCTGTCCGAAGCGCACGCAATTTCCCTCAGGCCCCTTTCACACTACCGCGATTACAAAGTCACGGGATTTTACCATGATTTTGCAGCCGCGATTTTGACAGGATTTCAGTCAATGCCTGTGTAAACTTGAAATCTACAGACCTCAATTCGCATCAAAGTCGGACCAAAATAGTACAGGGACTACTTTGAAGTTGTACAGATATGAATGGTACTCATTGGAAATCATGGGGTACGACTTGTGCGACTTTGTAGTCCCAAGTCACAGGACAAGTCACATATATATATATATATATATATATATATATATATATATATATATATATATATATATATATATATATATATATATATATATATATACATATACATATACACACACACACACACACACACACACACACACACACACACACACACATATACACACACATATATATATATATACACACACACTGAGAGAAACTGCATGCGTATCGTACTGGAATCGCTGCACATTTCTGTTCAAATTGCATGCCACTCTTTGCAGTGCGATTTGCACCAATTTCTTTTGTATTGACCCAAATCCCCTCGGAAAGTATCGGTACTCAGTATTGGTGAATATTTGACCGAAAGCATCAGTGCTCATAGATACATTCTGAGGTGGTAATGCAGCCTTAAAAAAAAAAAAAAAATAATAATAAAATGTATGTATGTATGTATGTATGTATGTATGTATGTATGTATGTATGTATATATATAATGCAGAACATGCGGTCATTGGTGGTGGTAGGAGGAGGGTGGAGCAGCCAGAAAGACTGTATATATACACACACAAAGATAAAACACTAATGTGTGTGTGTGTGTGTGTGTGTGTGTGTGTGTGTGTGTGTGTGTGTGTGTGTGTGTGTGTGTGTGTGTGTGTGTGTGTGTGTGTGTGTGTGTGTGTGTGTGTGTGTGTGTGTGTGTGTGTACACACACAGACTTTTTTTGTATTATTTATAGATTTTTTTCATTTTATTTTTGTATATACACACAGATACTATAATAAATTTGCAGTGAAAAGTAATTGGCAAAATAAGCTTACTGGTAAAAAATAACTGTGAAATGCAAGACTCCGGTGGGTGTACAAATATATCCGCCTGATGCCTTCTCACTGTATACTTACTGCGGCCGAGTGCAGGGTGTACCAAGATGGCAGTGACTGAACATCACTTCCATTATGAAATCTGACGGGTTGCCTAATCTGACGGAACACAGGCACCCGATTGGGAGGTGCATGCTGGGTAGCCAGCCGCACCGTATCCCGGAAGAAACTCCAAGAGAAGTGAAGGTGGAGGGAACATCACGATTTGGGCTTCGCTGCCCCAGGGCCTGGACCATGTGACATCATTGAGGGGAAAATAAAATTCCCAAGTTTACCAAATTATCCAACAGTATAATGTCAGGGTGGCGGTCCGCCAGCGGAAGGTTAGTAGACATCGGGTGAATGCAGAAGAACAACGACCCTGAGCATCGAAGTGAATCCTCCACAGACTGGATTCAGAAAAATTAAAAATTTGTCTTGTGGAGTGGCCCAGCAGTCAGAGGCCCCACCGACCTCAACCCCATAGAGATGCTGTGGAATGACCTCTTTGGGGAGCCGTTCACACCAGACCTCCTACAAAAATGCGTCTGAGATGAAGCAGTTTTGTAAAGAATGGTTCAAAAATTCCTCCTGAACGTTGTGCAGGTCTGATCCACAGATCCCGAAAGCGCTTGCTTGAAGCCACTGCTGCCAAAAAAGAAGGGTCCCTCCGGGGGTTCACTTACTTTTTCCTCCAGCAATGTTTCAATGGGAGTGTTCATTAGAAGACATGAGAAATTATAAATTGTGTGTTATCAGACTAAACACAGTTGAGTTGATTTACTAAAATTGTAGAGTGCGACATTGGGTGCAGCTCTGCGTGGGATCAGCCAATCAGCTTCTAACTTCAGCTTGTTCAATGAAGCTTTGACACAAAAAAATAAAATAAAAAAAACACTGGCAGAGCTGCACCAAATTTTGCACTCTCCAGTTTTAATAACTCCTTCACTGCCAGTGTCATTTACACAGGAATCAGTGCATTTGTATAGCACTGATTGCTGTATAAATGACAATGGCCCCAAAAATGTGTCAAAAATGTCCGATGTGTCCGCCATAATGTCGCAGTCACAATAAAAAATCGCCGCCATTACTAGTAAAAAAAAAATATATATATATATAAATATATTAATAAAAATGCTATAAAACTATC
>CM053031.1:9197717-9215217 GCA_028564925.1 Lithobates sylvaticus | reverse complement strand
GTCTCTGAGACAGGAAGTGAAGGAAAATCCTTAAAAAAAACAAACATTCAATGGTCTCCAAAACCAACAGAATAACATTTGGATTTCCATGAAGCAATTCTGCAATATAGGCTTCTCAGAGAAAAGGCTGGATTTGGCTAGCGGCTCGGAGGCACAAAGTCATCCTGGGGGTGGTGTCCCGGGGGGGGGGGGGGGGGGGGGGGGGGGGGGGGGGCACCAGGTATCGCCGGCACTCAGTCACGCCACTTATTGCTTTTCTTGCACTCGCAGTCGCTATGTCAAGTTCAGAAAAATTAAGTTTACCCTCCAGAAGTCCTGCCCAGTGTATTGAACTTCACACTTTTTGATTGCTTATTATCACAAGCACTTATACGGCACGTGTTTTTTGTTTTTAAACGCACAGAAATGGAGGGTGCAGGTTTTCTGGGGTCTGCGGCTTTAAGATCTTTTTCCTCTTACACCGGGGGGTTTCCCTTTGAAAGAACCCTCAGCAAGTACGTGAAGTCGAGCTTCAGCAGGTCCCTGAGGAGCGGAATCTGTCTAGGCTTTGGCCTAGGACTCAGTGATGGAGAACCTCGGCACCCCAGATGTTTTGGAACTACATTTCCCATGATGTTCAACTACACTGCAGAGTGCGTGAGCATCATGGGAAATGTATCTCTCTCTGTGCCTCTGTGTAAATCCAGGAAGTGAACAGGCAGCAGCTTCAGCTGCCCACAGTTAAAATGGCTGCAGCCAGACTCAGTGGAGGGAGATTTCTGCAGCATATTTGGCAAGTACAGAATCCCAGTATATATAAAATAATATGCAAAGTGGTTGGAGGGAAGCTTCAGAATGGCAAAGATGTTTTTATTACTAATTATGTGAGCAGACTGCAGTTCCTCTTTAAAACCTGGCCTGTTAGGCTGGATTCACACCTATGCATTTTTAGTGCTTTTTGTATTTTGCACTACAGAACATGTTAAATGGACTGTAGTGCAAATCTGCAAAAAGCACTAAAAATGCATAGGTGTGATCCAGCTTGAGTGGGTCCCGAGGACAGTATAGCTGCTCTATAGGGTACCGGAATCATTTACATATAAAAACCTCATTAGTATATGCAGATTATGTAAATTATCCACATGTAACTCTGGTGAGAGAATAACCAATATATAATAAAATAAACTAAAAAAACACGTTATTTTCTAGGAAGTAAAAATAGGATGATGGGGTATAAAAAAAAAAGCAAAAAAAAAATAAATCCAAATATAAAAAAGTTGTCACAAAAGTCTCTCTGTAACCAGGAATTGGTACACAGTCCCCCACCCCCACACCTAGGACTTGAGGTCACCAACCATCCTTCTCTTGGGGTTGAGCTACTGACCAATGAACGTCTTAGTGAGGTCAGTACTGCTAACACCACTGACAACACATAAGTACCACTAGTGAGCAATCGCTAGAAAGGTGCAATTTTTGGCACCCCCATTATAATGAAAGTAAAGAAAAGACATGAGATAATGACCTGTAGAGGCCATAAACAGCCACTAGATGGCAGTATAGTGTTACAGAAATTAAAATGACGATTCACTTCGCTGCTATATAACTTATTACCAGGGTGGATAAAAATCTATTAATTAAAAAAAAAAAAAAAAAAATCTGATAGTTTTCCATTTAAGATACATTAATCATTTACTTTATTCAGCATGAAATGGAGCTTAGTTATGTAGCATGAGGCTGTATATTCTGCCATATTTCAATTTTTGGTAAACTCATTCAATGAATCCAAGCTCTGCAAGCTGAGATAACATGCACTGCATTGATGCATTCACGCAACTTCACAGTAACCATGAGATGAAATAAAGTTCAGGAATATTCCTTTATCCCATTGTATTGTCTATGTACACTACAAACTGTATGAATCGCTTCTGATATCGCCGTTTTACTAAGGCCCCATGCACACGAGACGCAGATGCAAACTCTGCTGAACGCGTGTTTTAAAAAGCAGAAACCTGCGTTTAAAAACGCGCGTTTTGCTGTGTTTTCATGCCGCGTTTAGACGCGTTTGCGTCTATAAGCATTTGTAAAGATAACATCATATAGACCGTCCCCAAGCTCAGAAAGCATGTATTATTAACTATTTCTGCCATTCTGATCAGAGTGAGCAGCAGCAGAGAGAGCCGTTGTACACTTGCATTTGCCTCTCTTTCTGTGTTTTCTTTTTTAAATGGATCCCATATTGAATATATGTCAGGAAATGCTCCTGATGTCGCTCTTGATGCGGCAGCAACGTCGTCGCAAATTTGCATGAGAGGTCCAGAATCAGAGCTCGTCGATATTGGACCCATCCGTTGATGGCACAGCGAATGTCCGTTGGATATTTCACAAACATGTATGCATCAGTGAGTATATACGCTCTATGAACTCTAAACTAATTACGACATTTTAAACAATTTTTTCTAGTATTTTTTATGGTTTACCATCATATTTCTGAGTTTTCTGCTCCAAAAAATTGGGTTCCTTTAAAAAGGCTTATAAACGCAAACGCGGCTAAACGCAGGTGCCTGCGTTTAGCCGCGTTTAGCGTCTGAAAAGCAGAAAAGCAAAGTGTCTGAACGCATTTTTTTGCTTCTGGAAAAACGAGGTTAAACGCAACTGCATAAAAACGGGAAAAAAACGAGTCTGTGTACATGGACACATAGGATAACATTGCATGCTATCAGGGGCAGTTGAAAAAAGTGTCCAACTGCCTCTGAACGTGCGTTTAACAGCGTCTCGTGTGCATGAGGCCTAACCCGACAGCTTATTATTCTAAATAAAATCTTTAAATACTTTCAAACAAAATGAAGGTTTCCCAAATACCAGCAAGAATAAGTCCTTACACTACGGGGTACTTTCACACTGGGGTGGGAGTGCATTGGCGGTAAAGCGCAGCTAGTTTTAGTGTCGCTTTTCGGCCACTAGCGGGGCACTTTTTAACCCCCGATATCGGCCGAAGAAAGGGTTAAAAGCCCCTGTGTTTACGGCACTTCGGAAGTGCTGCCCATTAATTTCAATGGTCAGGGGCGGTGGAGAAGCGCTGTATACATCGCTCCCAAACCGCCCCAAATATGCTGCTTGCAGGACTTTTTCCCCGCAGTGTGAAAGCACTCGGGCTTTCACACTGGGGTGGCTTGAGAGGTCGTTTTCATGCGATTTACAGGCGCTATTTTTAGTGCTAAAATGCCTGAAAAGCGTCTCAGTGTGAAAGGGGTCTTAAAGAGCACCTGTCATTTCAGATCCATCATGGCAGCGCCTGTTAGCGAGCATGCACTCACCTGCTGCCGCCACGTCCCTCACCTTGTTGTGTCACTGCCGCATCACCAGCTGCCCCATTAAAGTCAATGGGACGGTCGTTGCGCCAAAAGCGGGTCAGAGGAGGAGCTGCTGTGGGGCAGAGATGACAGTTGCTCTTTATCCAACCTGCTGGGGAGTCATACATAGACAAGGTGGGAGAACGGAAGGGATTCCTCCTCTGCACTGGTGGCCACTAAATAAGAGGTAATGAAGAGGGGGGTGTATAGGAGGAATCCCTTCCGTTCTCCCACATAGAGGAGTTTGGCTCCCATGGTTGAGACGCAGGATCTTTCATTACTAGGGTAGGACCCACTAATTCGGGGTACTTTGTCGTAGTAAGTGGGCTTAGCACTATATAGTGTCACCAAACCCCCGGATTTTTTGAATATGTTCAGGTGTTTTTAACAACTTTAACCCCGGACCAATTTGCAGCCAAAGGACCCTTTTTTGCGATTCGCACTGCGTCGCTTTAACTGACAATTGCGCGGTTGTGCGACGTGGCTCCCAAACAAAATTGACGTCCTTTTTTTTTTTCCCCCACAAATAGAGATTTCTTTTGGTGGTATTTGATCGCCCCTGCGGTTTTTATTTTTTGCGCTATAAACAAAAAAGAGCGACAATTTTGAAAAAAAACGCATTATTTT
Organism: Lithobates sylvaticus; assembly: GCA_028564925.1. Taxonomy (NCBI): domain Eukaryota; kingdom Metazoa; phylum Chordata; class Amphibia; order Anura; family Ranidae; genus Lithobates; species Lithobates sylvaticus. The sequence goes on along the minus strand of CM053031.1, from coordinate 9,211,261 downwards.
TTGCTATAATAAATATCCCCCAAAAATATTTTAAAAAAAAACTTTTTTTCCTCAGTTTAGGCCGATACGTATTCTACATATTTTTGGTAAAAAAAAAAAAAAAAAATCGCAATAAGCGATTATTGATTGGTTTGCGCAGAAGTTATAGCATTTACCATATAGGGGATAGTTTTATAGCATTTTTATTAACATTTTTTTTTTACTAGTAATGGCGGCGATCAGCGATTTTTATTGCAACTGCGACATTATGGTGGACACATCGGACATTTTTGACACATTTTTGGGACCATTGTCATTTATACAGCAATCGATGCTGATTAAATGCATTGATTCCTGTGTAAATGACACTGGCAGTGAAGGGGTTAACCACTAGGACCCCTTGACCGGCCTCAAGTGGTTCCCGACCAGCGTGAGCGCGCCGGATGGCACGGCGGCATCTTACAGGGGACGTACATGTACGCCCTTATGCCTGTCCGTGCCATTCTGTCGACGTACATTGTCGTGCGCCGGTCGGGAATCGGTTAAGTAGCCCTGCAGGAAATGTCATTCTTGAATGTGTGCGCTGTAATAAGTTCGCTATTGTTCGTTGGTCTTATGGCAGCACCATCTTAAATCTAAACGCATTGGTGAGTGCTTCCCAAATATGTTTTGGTATACATACACAGGGCTCTATCTCCATCTATGACAAGAAACTGAACTCCCTTCCCACGTCCCGCACTCCTCCCCAGCCACGGGAGTGCCGTCCCGCACTCCTCCCCAGCCACGGGAGTGCCGTCCCGCACTCCTCCCCAGCTCTGCGCTATCAGCTGGATTAGCAGCAAATCACCTTTTACAGCTTCCAAGAAAAGAGAAGAAAGAAAGTAAATGGCAGTAAACGAATCACAACGGTCTCATAAAACCCGCATCACTCCGTCACCGGACAGACACGGGACATCCAGCTGCTGAGTCAAGGAATTCTCGGGGCTCATTGGCATCACTGTGGGGTAAATCAGCGGCATTCATTTTCATTATATTATAGTCAGTTGAATGGACTGTCCAAAAGGCCAAAAAAAAAAAAAAAAAAAAATGCATATCCCGCTTCTGGCAGCGTATGACATCATGGCGCAGGTTCATGAACTGCTGCAAACTGCTACAACGCACATCTGTTGGCAATGTGTACTGTAGTGCCATTCAGAATTAATGACACCAACACATGTAAGGCGTGTTGTATATATGTACACGTTAACATGTAAGTGTATAACATGTATAATATCTATTTCTATGACGATTTATTATCTGAATTTGTTTTTTGGTTTCAGATCTTTGACTTTACTTAGTGGGAATCGGCTCATTACGAGAATTTAAAAGTGAAGTATGGATATTTTTATTTTTTTAGAATCATACTTACTTAGGTGGATGCAACACCCTAGACATCCACCCAGAGCCCCGGCCTGGGCACCATTAGACATCCACCCAGAGCCCCGGCCTGGGCACCATTAGACATCCACCCAGAGCCCCGGCCTGGGCACCATTAGACATCCACCCAGAGCCCCGGCCTGGGCACCATTAGACATCCACCCAGAGCCCCGGCCTCGGCACCATTAGACATCCACCCAGAGCCCCGGCCTGGGCACCATTAGACATCCACCCAGAGCCCCGGCCTGGGCACCATTAGACATCCACCCAGAGCCCCGGCCTCGGCACCATTAGACATCCACCCAGAGCCCCGGCCTGGGCACCATTAGACATCCACCCAGAGCCCCGGCCTGGGCACCATTAGACATCCACCCAGAGCCCCGGCCTCGGCACCATTAGACATCCACCCAGAGCCCCGGCCTCTGCACCATTAGACATCCACCCAGAGCCCCGGCCTGGGCACCATTAGACATCCACCCAGAGCCCCGGCCTCGGCACCATTAGACATCCACCCAGAGCCCCGGCCTCGGCACCATTAGACATCCACCCAGAGCCCCGGCCTGGGCACCATTAGACATCCACCCAGAGCCCCGGCCTGGGCACCATTAGACATCCACCCAGAGCCCCGGCCTCGGCACCATTAGACATCCACCCAGAGCCCCGGCCTGGGCACCATTAGACATCCACCCAGAGCCCCGGCCTCGGCACCATTAGACATCCACCCAGAGCCCCGGCCTGGGCACCATTAGACATCCACCCAGAGCCCCGGCCTCGGCACCATTAGACATCCACCCAGAGCCCCGGCCTCGGCACCATTAGACATCCACCCAGAGCCCCGGCACCATTAGACATCCACCCAGAGCCCCGGCACCATTAGACATCCACCCAGAGCCCCGGCACCATTAGACATCCACCCAGTGCCCCGGCACCATTAGACATCCACCCAGAGCCCCGGCCTCGGCACCTTTAGACATCCACCCAGAGCCCCGGCCTCGGCACCATTAGACATCCACCCAGAGCCCCGGCCTCGGCACCATTAGACATCCACCCAGAGCCCCGGCCTCGGCACCATTAGACATCCACCCAGAGCCCCGGCCTCGGCACCATTAGACATCCACCCAGAGCCCCGGCCTCGGCACCATTAGACATCCACCCAGAGCCCCGGCCTCGGCACCATTAGACATCCACCCAGAGCCCCGGCCTCGGCACCATTAGACATCCACCCAGAGCCCCGGCCTGGGCACCATTAGACATCCACCCAGAGCCCCGGCCTCGGCACCATTAGACATCCACCCAGAGCCCCGGCCTCGGCACCATTAGACATCCACCCAGAGCCCCGGCCTGGGCACCATTAGACATCCACCCAGAGCCCCGGCCTGGGCACCATTAGACATCCACCCAGAGCCCCGGCCTGGGCACCATTAGACATCCACCCAGAGCCCCGGCCTGGGCACCATTAGACATCCACCCAGAGCCCCGGCCTCGGCACCATTAGACATCCACCCAGAGCCCCGGCCTGGGCACCATTAGACATCCACCCAGAGCCCCGGCCTGGGCACCATTAGACATCCACCCAGAGCCCCGGCCTCGGCACCATTAGACATCCACCCAGAGCCCCGGCCTCGGCACCGTAGACATCCACCCAGAGCCCCGGCACCATTAGACATCCACCCAGAGCCCCGGCACCGTAGACATCCACCCAGAGCCCCGGCACTGTAGACATCCACCCAGAGCCCCGGCCTCGGCACCATTAGACATCCACCCAGAGCCCCGGCCCCATTAGACATCCACCCAGAGCCCCGGCACCATTAGACATCCACCCAGAGCCCCGGCACCATTAGACATCCACCCAGAGCCCCGGCACCATTAGACATCCACCCAGAGCCCCGGCCTCGGCACCATTAGACATCCACCCAGAGCCCCGGCCTCGGCACCATTAGACATCAACCCAGAGCCCCGGCCTCGGCACCATTAGACATCGACCCAGAGCCCCGGCCTCGGCACCATTAGACATCCACCCAGAGCCCCGGCCTCGGCACCATTAGACATCCACCCAGAGCCCCGGCCTCGGCACCATTAGACATCCACCCAGAGCCCTGGCCTCGGCACCATTAGACATCCACCCAGAGCCCCGGCCTCGGCACCATTAGACATCCACCCAGAGCCCCGGCCTCGGCACCATTAGACATCCACCCAGAGCCCCGGCCTCGGCACCATTAGACATCCACCCAGAGCCCCGGCCTCGGCACCATTAGACATCCACCCAGAGCCCAGGCCTCGGCACCATTAGACATCCACCCAGAGCCCCGGCCTCGGCACCATTAGACATCCACCCAGAGCCCCGGCCTCGGCACCATTAGACATCCACCCAGAGCCCCGTCCTCGGCACCATTAGACATCCACCCCGTGCCCCGGCACCATTAGACATCCACCCAGAGCCCCGGCCTCGGCACCATTAGACATCCACCCAGAGCCCCGGCCTCGGCACCATTAGACATCCACCCAGAGCCCCGGCCTCGGCACCATTAGACATCCACCCAGAGCCCCGGCACCATTAGACATCCACCCAGAGCCCCGGCACCATTAGACATCCACCCAGAGCCCCGGCCTCGGCACCATTAGACATCCACCCAGAGCCCCGGCCTCGGCACCATTAGACATCCACCCAGAGCCCCGGCCTCGGCACCATTAGACATCCACCCAGAGCCCCGGCCTCGGCACCATTAGACATCCACCCAGAGCCCCGGCCTCGGCACCATTAGACATCCACCCAGAGCCCCGGCCTCGGCACCATTAGACATCCACCCAGAGCCCCGGCCTCGGCACCATTAGACATCCACCCAGAGCCCCGGCCTCGGCACCATTAGACATCCACCCAGAGCCCCGGCCTCGGCACCATTAGACATCCACCCAGAGCCCCGGCATCATTAGACATCCACCCAGAGCCCCGGCCTCGGCACCATTAGACATCCACCCAGAGCCCCGGCCTCGGCACCATTAGACATCCACCCAGAGCCCCGGCCTCGGCACCATTAGACATCCACCCAGAGCCCCGGCACCATTAGACATCCACCCAGAGCCCCGGCACCATTAGACATCCACCCAGAGCCCCGGCACCATTAGACATCCACCCAGAGCCCCGGCCTCGGCACCATTAGACATCCACCCAGAGCCCCGGCCTCGGCACCATTAGACATCCACCCAGAGCCCCGGCTCCATTAGACATCCACCCAGAGCCCCGGCACCATTAGACATCCACCCAGAGCCCCGGCCTCGGCACCATTAGACATCCACCCAGAGCCCCGGCACCATTAGACATCCACCCAGAGCCCCGGCACCATTAGACATCCACCCAGAGCCCCGGCACCATTAGACATCCACCCAGAGCCCTGGCCTCTGCACACAACTCATGGCCGATTCTGCTGCACCTCCAAATAAGGCAGAACTCTGCTATGACTATTTGATGGCCAAATTCTTATGCTAATCAGAGACGATCAGTAAGAAAGATGAAACACATGAATACAAGCCAGGCCGAAGCCTCTGTAGAGTGTATTTGTATGGAAACAAACTGTGCAGCAATCTAATCAGGTTACATTTCTATGTAAATGAGTAACAGCGCCACCCTGAACTTTTAGTAAGATGGCGCAGGGGATGTCAGTTATGAAAAAAAGATGGATAGTGTAGATATCACTGCAAATCTCCCAAGCTTGAGGCTGCACCATACGCAGGCAGAGCATCTTCATCGGAGCGCCCCTGACGCAGGAAGAGCATCTTCATCGGAGCGCACCATACGCAGGCAGAGCATCTTCATCGGAGCGCCCCATACGCAGGAAGAGCATCTTCATCGGAGCGCCCCATACGCAGGAAGAGCATCTTCATCGGAGCGCCCCATACGCAGGAAGAGCATCTTCATCGGAGCGCCCCAGACGCAGGAAGAGCATCTTCATCGGAGCGCCCCATACGCAGGAAGAGCATCTTCATCGGAGCGCCCCATACGCAGGAAGAGCATCTTCATCGGAGCGCACCATACGCAGGCAGAGCATCTTCATCGGAGCGCACCATACGCAGGCAGAGCATCTTCATCGGAGCGCCCCATACGCAGGAAGAGCATCTTCATCGGAGCGCCCCATACGCAGGAAGAGCATCTTCATCGGAGCGCCCCATACGCAGGAAGAGCATCTTCATCGGAGCGCCCCATACGCAGGAAGAGCATCTTCATCGGAGCGCCCCATACGCAGGAAGAGCATCTTCATCGGAGCGCCCCATACGCAGGAAGAGCATCTTCATCGGAGCGCCCCAGACGCAGGAAGAGCATCTTCATCGGAGCGCCCCATACGCAGGAAGAGCATCTTCATCGGAGCGCCCCATACGCAGGAAGAGCATCTTCATCGGAGCGCCCCATACGCAGGAAGAGTATCTTCATCGGAGCGCACCATACGCAGGAAGAGTATCTTCATCGGACCGCACCATACGCAGGAAGAGCATCTTCATCGGAGCGCACCATACGCAGGAAGAGCATCTTCATCGGAGCGCACCATACGCAGGAAGAGTATCTTCATCGGAGCGCACCATACGCAGGAAGAGCATCTTCATCGGACCGCACAATACGCAGGAAGAGCATCTTCATCGGAGCGCCCCAGACGCAGGAAGAGCATCTTCATCGGAGCGCCCCATACGCAGGAAGAGCATCTTCATCGGAGCGCCCCATACGCAGGAAGAGCATCTTCATCGGAGCGCCCCATACGCAGGAAGAGTATCTTCATCGGAGCGCACCATACGCAGGAAGAGTATCTTCATCGGGCCGCACCATACGCAGGAAGAGCATCTTCATCGGAGCGCACCATACGCAGGAAGAGCATCTTCATCGGACCGCACCATACGCAGGAAGAGCATCTTCATCGGACCGCACAATACGCAGGAAGAGTATCTTCATCGGACCGCGCCATACGCAGGAAGAGCATCTTCATCGGAGCGCACCATACGCAGGAAGAGCATCCTTATCGGACCGCACCATACGCAGGAAGAGTATCTTCATCGGAGCGCACCATACGCAGGAAGAGTATCTTCATCGGAGCGCACCATACGCAGGAAGAGCATCTTCATCGGAGCGCACCATACGCAGGAAGAGCATCTTCATCGGACCGCACCATACGCAGGAAGAGTATCTGGAATGACACTAACCGATCCATAGTAATGGTAAGGCTTCATGCACACTAGGCAGCATGCTGGCAGGTGAGGGGCTTTTCTACTTTTTTAGGCTATGGTTGCTTTCTAAAGAAAATAAACTGTAAATTTTGCATACCATTTGTTCTGATGCACTGGGAACGTATTGAGATGACTTAAACTGAAGGTTGAGTTGGGCTTTAACAATCTAAAAAAACATTCACTCTCCATTAGACGGACTACAGAGAACAACTGAAGTCTACATGAAGTCGCAAACAAGGTTACGTCACACCTCAGTTATGGATGACATGGCTAATCATTGACTGACTCCGGGTTAATGCACCTCGTGCCCCAACATGTTTTCTTCAGGCCTGAAGAATGGAATTTAATAGCAGGAAGTTTATGGTGATGATGACAAGGGAATACAAGATAAACAGATGAGACCACCGAGAATGAGAGAGGAAAAAGTAGAGCAACCCAAAATGGAAACAGTTTATGATAAGCAATGCACCGAGCAAACGGAACAGCGTTCAGTTATGGTTTATATTTACTTTACTCTGATTGGCTTTGTGTCTTTGGCCTGTGACCTATTGTGGGAAGCCAGTGGATCACAGGTATTGTGTGCAGGCACCCCCCACCCCCCACATGGCACCCTGGTTAAAGTGATTGTAGGTACATTTTTATTTTTTAACCACTTACCCACTGGGCAGTTCAACCCCCTTCCTAACCAGACCGATTTTCAGCTTTCGGTGCTCTCACACTTTGAATGACAATTACTCAGTCATGCAACACTGTACCCAAATGAATTTTGTGTCCTTTTTTTCACACAAATAGAGCTTTCTTTTGGTGGTATTTAATCACTGCTGGCTTTTTTATTTTTTGCGCTATAAATCAAAAAATACTGAAAATTCGGTAACGGAAAAATCTGTTTCTATTAAAAATTATTGCACAGTATTGGTAGCGCATTGCAGTGTTGCACAGTATTGGTAGCGCATTGCACAGTGGTGGCAGAGCATTGCACAGTGGTGGCAGAGTAGTGGCAGAGCATTGCACAGTGGTGGCAGAGTAGTGGCAGAGCATTGCACAGTGGTGGCAGAGTAGTGGCAGAGCATTGCACAGTGGTGGCAGAGCATTGCACAGTGGTGGCAGAGCATTGCACAGTGGTGGCAGAGCATTGCACAGTGGTGGCAGAGTAGTGGCAGAGCATTGCACAGTGGTGGCAGAGTAGTGGCAGAGCATTGCACAGTGGTTGCAGAGTAGTGGCAGAGCATTGCACAGTGGTGGCAGAGTAGTGGCAGAGCATTGCACAGTGGTGGCAGAGTAGTGGCAGAGCATTGCACAGTGGTGGCAGAGTATTGCACAGTGGTGGCAGAGTAGTGGCAGAGCATTGCACAGTGGTGGCAGAGTAGTGGCAGAGCATTGCACAGTGGTGGCAGAGTAGTGGCAGAGCATTGCACAGTGCTGGCAGAGCATTGCACAGTGCTGGCAGAGCATTGCACAGTGCTGGCAGAGCAGTGGCAGAGCATTACACAGTGGTGGCAGAGTAGTGGCAGAGCATTGCACAGTGGTGGCAGAGTAGTGGCAGAGCATTGCACAGTGGTGGCAGAGCATTGCACAGTGGTGGCAGAGTAGTGGCAGAGCATTGCACAGTGGTGGCAGAGTAGTGGCAGAGCATTGCACAGTGGTGGCAGAGCAGTGGCAGAGCATTGCACAGTGGTGGCAGAGCAGTGGCAGAGCATTGCACAGTGGTGGCAGAGCATTGCACAGTGGTGGCAGAGCATTGCAGGCACTGACCAGCGCTGTGGGCACTACACATCCAGCCCACAGCGCTGGTCCCATCTCCCCCTTTCCGCTTCTCCCCTCTCACTGTACCGATCGGTACAGAGAGGGGAGGGAGGAACAGGCGTCATGACGTGACGCCGGTTTGTGTACATGTGATCGCTCCGTCATTTGATGGAGCGATCACATGGTAAACGGCCGCTATCAGGCGACCGTGATCCGTGATGCGCCGGGTCCTTGGGACCCCGCCGTCACGGATGTTCCCGAGTGCCAGGGGGCGCGCGGGAGCAAGTTTCTGGGAGGACGTCCGTAGGACATCCACTTAGAACAAGCCGACCGCGCTGTACGCGTCTTTCGACTATAGCGCGGTTGGCATGTGGTTAAACAAACATATTATACTTACCTCCACTGTGCAGCTCATTTTGCAGAGTGGCCCCCGAACCCCGTCTTCTGGGGTCTCCCGGCGGCTCCTCTCCACAGAAGGTAACCCCCTCGGAGAAGCGTCCCGAGTCCAGTCATGTGATACTATTTTATTATTACAGGTCCTGTAAGTTTGGTCACCTAATGCAAATCTGTTAGTCTATTTTGTGGAACTGATCAATTAAACGTTTCCTTTGTACTGCCATCTACTGACACTCATCCGTCCCACATGAGCTGCAGCACAGCCGGGTATCCCGAGCAACTGCCAGCATAATCTCCTGCAATCTGGGCGAACGTCAGTCTTTTGGCTCTGGAGCGGCACAGCCAGGACTGCAGGAATTCTGCCCAGATTGTAACAAACACGGGATGTGGACTCCGGGACACGGGATGTGGACTCCGGGACACGGGATGTGGACTCCAGACACAACCAGACTTGTAGAAGCGGCAGAGATCGTCTTCTGCAAGAATCTGCCGGCTTGCAGAGAAGAACGGCCAAAGCAGCTTTTGTATCCGTACTTCTCTTCTGGGTCACAGGAGCGATCGATCCAGAGTCTGCAAATAGCCGGCAATTGTCCGCTGTCAGCTGACGTCACAGAGCCACTCCAGTCTCTGGAAGGATCCCGACAATATTGTCCTGATCCTGGAGGCCGAGGTACTTTGCGGACATCGCTGGATCTAGGAGGGACCTCAGGTAAGTATTAGGGCTGAAACAACTAATCGATTAATCGACAACTAATCGATTATGAAATTAATCGATTACTATTTTCATAATCGATTAATCTGGCAGTAATATAATGGGGTTAAAAAAAACTAAAATGAGCCCTTTATAGTACAAAAAGAGCAAATAATCGCTACTGTAAATATTACTTTCACAGTTCTACAGTAAAAAAAATGAACCCTACAGTAGTGATTATCTGCTTTTTTTCTTTTTTTTGTACTATAAAAAGGGCTAATTTTCGTTTTTTTTTAACCCCCATTATGTTACTAAACGTCTCAGGCCTGGTTCACATCTGTGTTTTTTTTTTGGTGCTTTTTGCAGAAACGCACTACAGTTCATTTGGTTCAATATACTTCAATGTAGAAGCTGCAGAAAAGCATGCAATGTGTTTTTGCAGCAATTTGTGTTTTTTAATCTGCCCAACTAATTGCCCAAAAAAAGTATATATCTCTTCTGTCTGTTATTCTCAGAGTGGTTTAAATATTTTGCTCCCTAACCATATAGTCGGTTATTTTATATTTACCGTTGCATAGAGATATTTAATAATACATTTTTATTTTTATTTTTTAAAGTTTACATATTAACTAAATTATACACCACACTTTTTTTTTTTAAGGTTATTAACCGATTAATCGATTATTCGAAACAATAATCGGCCAACTAATCGATTATGAAAATAATCGTTAGTTGCAGCCCTAGTAAGTATTAGGGGGGCCGAGGAGGACTGATGAACACAGAAAGATTTTTATCTTAATGCACAGAAAGATTGTAAACCCTCCGCAGTTTGCATTCTATGCATTGAAGTGAAAAACCTCTTGTAGTGCACCAGCCCACCCCCCCAGAGCCCCCCCTTTTACTTACCTGAGCCCGATCGTTCCATCGCCGGGGACAAGCACACCCACTCAAGCCGTTGTCTCAGGTCCTGATTGGATAAGTTGATAGCAGCGCAGCCATTGGCTTTTGCTAGGGTCAATCAAATCCAATGACGCGGGGGTGGGGCCGAGTACTGCCGTCTGTGTCAATGGATGCAGCAGCATGACACGGGAGCGCGCCTGCACGGGTGTCCCGAGGGAGAGCGCTACTCCGACGGGGAACTCGAGAAGAGGAGGAGCACCGCTGAGGGACCCCAGAAGAAGAGGATCGGGGCCACTCTGTGCAGTTGGTTTTGCACGGAGGAGGAGGAAACGAAACGTTTACATATCCTTTAAGATAAAAAAAAAAAAAAAACCTTTCGACTTTACAACCCCAGCATTTAAAATCACTTTAAATAAAACATGAGCTTTTTCTTTTAAAGCGGAGGACCACCCAAAAAAAATAAAAAAAAAACAAGAAAAAATCAAAATCAAAATGTTCCTAAAAATTTGAAGAAAATAAAGAAAAAATTTCAACTTACCAGAAATGGCTGTTGCTAGGCAGATCGTCCTACACTTCCTACACTGCGGTGATCTTTAGTCTTCTCCTCCTCGCGTTGTCTTCTTTGTAAAGGGGCGCGCTGTGTTCTGGTAACTGTCCCAGAACACAGCCGGCCGTTCACAAAGCGATGCTCGATTGGCGCATGCGCAGTAATAAAACGGGCAGTGAAGCCGCAAGGTCTTAGTTCGAATGGCGGCGCTGAGAGCAGAGGGACGGGTCGGCCTCGGGCGGCCGACATCGCGGGCGCCCTGGACAGGTAAGTCTGCTTATTAAAAGTCAGCAGCTACAGTGTTTGTAGCTGCTGACTTTTAAAAAAAATTTTTTTTAGCTGGCCCTCCCCTTTAATATTCCTGTTTTTTTTTATTGGTTTCTGCATATACCAGATGTCTCTCCCAGATGTCTCTCCCATACGTTTTCTTAATAAAGCTGAACAGGGACACGTTACAGGATGACAACACCTGAGCACAATAATGAGAAAGCTGGATCCCCATAGCAGGAAGGGCTTGGAGGTCTTTTATGGCAGGATCACCAGGGATTATTTTAATAAAAGCTGCAGATCTGAAAACACTGAGAAAATACGAACATGTTGTTAAAAAGCTCTCATGAGATTTAGACATTTGGGTTAAGACCTTCTGAAAATGCGTTGTTGGAGGTGATAAGTTTTCATGTGAAAAGGAGGGGTTGTTATAGACGTGCATTTAGAATCAGAATGTTAAATGAAGCTGCAATGGCTCCGTGTATAATCAGCGAGTGGCGAGGCCTCCTTCTGGTACATTAGGAGCTCAGAAGAATAATGAAATATTCATGCCGGGCAGAGCGATCGTTTGTCAGCAGCAGTTTGGAGAAAGTTGTAGCGGGAGTGAAAATAAAAAAAAAGTGCGGCGAGGGTGAGAAGCCGCCTGTGGGCGCTCGCCGAAAAGGCTGTGGGCGCTCGCCGAAAAGGCTGTGGGCGCTCGCCGAAAAGGCTGTGGGCGCTCGCCGAAAAGGCTGTGGGCGCTCGCCGAAAAGGCTGTGGGCGCTCGCCGAAAAGGCTGTGGGCGCTCGCCGAAAAGGCTGTGGGCGCTCGCCGAAAAGGCTGTGGGCGCTCGCCGAAAAGGCTGTGGGCGCTCGCCGAAAAGGCTGTGGGCGCTCGCCGAAAAGGCTGTGGGCGCTCGCCGAAAAGGCTGTGGGCGCTCGCCGAAAAGGCTGTGGGCGCTCGCCGAAAAGGCTGTGGGCGCTCGCCGAAAAGGCTGTGGGCGCTCGCCGAAAAGGCTGTGGGCCCACGCCGAGAAGGCTGTGGGCCCACGCCGAGAAGGCTGTGGGCCCACGCCGAGAAGGCTGTGGGCCCACGCCGAGAAGGCTGTGGGCCCACGCCGAGAAGGCTGTGGGCCCACGCCGAGAAGGCTGTGGGCCCACGCCGAGAAGGCTGTGGGCCCACGCCGAGAAGGCTGTGGGCCCACGCCGAGAAGGCTGTGGGCCCACGCCGAGAAGGCTGTGGGCCCACGCCGAGAAGGCTGTGGGCCCACGCCGAGAAGGCTGTGGGCGCACGCCGAGAAGGCTGTGGGCGCTCGCCGAGAAGGCTGTGGGCGCTCGCCGAGAAGGCTGTGGGCCCACGCCGAGAAGGCTGTGGGCGCTCGCCGAGAAGGCTGTGGGCGCTCGCCGAGAAGGCTGTGGGCGCTCGCCGAGAAGGCTGTGGGCCCACGCCGAGAAGGCTGTGGGCCCACGCCGAGAAGGCTGTGGGCCCACGCCGAGAAGGCTGTGGGCCCACGCCGAGAAGGCTGTGGGCGCTCGCCGAGAAGGCTGTGGGCGCTCGCCGAGAAGGCTGTGGGCGCTCGCCGAGAAGGCTGTGGGCGCTCGCCGAGAAGGCTGTGGGCGCTCGCCGAGAAGGCTGTGGGCGCTCGCCGAGAAGGCGAGCGCCTTCTCGGGGGGCACTTATACACCTTCCTGCCCAGGACAATTTTGAGCTTTCTGCGCTCTCGCACTTTGAATGACAATTGCGCGGTCATGCTACACTGTACCCATATTAATTTTTTTATCATTTTGTTCCCACAAATAGAGATTTCTTTTGGTGGTATTTGATCACCTCTGCGATTTTTATTTTTTTGCTAAACAAATAAAAAAAAACTGAAAATTTTGAAAAAAAATTAAAGTTTTGGTTTTGATTCGGTTATAAAATTTTGTAAATAAGTAAGTTGTTTTCTCTTTCACTGATGGGCACTGACAAGGCGGCACCGATGAGGTGGCACCAAAGAGCGGGCACTGATGGGCATGAACAATGGTCATTGATATGCGGCACTGATGGGCATTGACAGGCAGCACTGGTGGGCACTCATGGGTGGCACAGGTGGGCACTCATGGGCATTTATGGGCACTGATAGGCGACACCGATGGGCACTGAAAGGATGAAAAGATGGGTACTTATGGGTGGCACTGATAGGCGGCACTGCTCGGAATCCCTGGTGGCAATGGCAGTGGTAGGCATTGCCAGTGGGCACTGATTGGCAGCTGCCTGGGCAATGATTGGCAGCTGCCTTGGCACAGATAAGCATTTCCCTGGGGGTCTAGGGGGGTCATAGCTGGTGGTCCAGTGTGGTGGCGTCCCTGGTGGTCATAGGCGGAATCGGGGGGGAGGGGGGGGGTTGTGCTGATAAACTATCAGCGCAGACCCCCCCTGTCA
>CM053031.1:9102717-9192717 GCA_028564925.1 Lithobates sylvaticus | reverse complement strand
ACGCCCCCCACCTCCCATAGGTGAGTGACCGACAGGAACAAAAGTCTATGGCTCCCATTGGCCTCAGTGTCTCCTGTGAGACCAGGAAGTGGGGGGAGCCGTGCTGCAGGCGACAGCGCTGGGCCGGTGACAGGAGTCAGGTAAGTGTTTAGGGATGGGGGGGGTCGGCAGGACAAGGAGTGGGGAGATTTTTACATTAACACAGAAAATGCATTAAAGCATTTTCAGTCATTTTTTCATCTTTCCACCTATTAAATCTTCTGCTTTTGTTGTTGTTTTAACTTTGGATAGTAAAACTTTTTTTTTCTGCCAGTAAATCCCTTTTACAGCCCACTTCCTGTTTGGTCATTAGTCTAGGATTATGACATCATGCACAGCGCTCTCTGGTGAGAGTTTACCAGGAAGGGAGGGGGGAGTGAGTCATAAGAGGGCCAATGTGAGCTGCAGAGCTGGAGGTGTGTGTCTGTAAATCCAGGAAGTGAACAGGCAGCAGCTTCAGCTGCCCACAGTTAAAATGCCTGCCGCCAGACTCAGCAGAGGGAGATTTCTGCAGCATATTTGGCAAGTACAGAATCACAGTATATATATATATATAAAAAATATGCAAAGTGGTTGGAGGGAAGCTTCAAAATGGCAAAGATGTTTTTATTACAAATTATGTGAGCAGACTGCAGTTCCTCTTTGCAGCGGTATTAAACCCAAATAGCAAACACTTATATTGCAGCTTACCAATTCTTAGATGTTATGGCTGCATTTGTTTTATTTTTTTAAACATACTTTTTTTCTCCTTTACTATGGCGATCTGGTTAGTAAGTCTGTTTTTCAAAAGAACAAGCTCTCCAGCAGATGTATCAGTTACAGGGATGAGACAAACCATTTATCACCGGCAGGGGGTGCTTATAACGATCAGTTTTTTTTCTGAATGTAAAATGTTTGCTGCAACTGATTATAAAGTGTGAGCCGGAGATTGGCTTTAGTTTGTTAGTGTATCTAAATCTGCTAATGCATTTAACACCATCCAGCCCAAGCCTATAGTAAAATGACAGCCGAGCGGGAGCCCATTATATTACGCCCTAACCAGAAGGCGCCTCTGGCGGCGCGATCCATCACTGGCTGTGTGCACAGGACACAGATCAGTGTACCGGCCTGCTGTTGGTACCATGTGATCACTGACCAATCACAGTAGATCACGTGACAATTGTAAACAATGGATGGCTTCCTTTCATGCCATTCATTGTGTGCAAGTGTGTTAGCTGTGATTGGTTTTGCACAGAGTAGCCTGGATCCTCCTCTTCTTGGGTCCCTCTTCGCTGCTCCGGGCCCCTCCCTCCTGCTGAGTGCCCCTGCAGCAAGCCGCTTGCTATGGGGCCACCCGAGCCGAGCTGCAGCTTCCATGTGTCCATTCAGACACAGAGCTGTGGTTCGGCCCCGCCCCCTCTCTCTCCTGATTGGCCAACTGACTTTGACAGCAGCGGAAGACAATGGAGCCTCTAATGTGTCTCTGCCAATCAGGAGGGAGCGTTCCGGACGGCCAAAGGGACTTGTGGACATCGCTGGACAGAGATGGGGCTCAGGTAAGTATTAGGGGGGGGGGGGGGGGGCTGCAAACAGAAGACTTTATCTTAATGCATAGAATGCACCTTCTGCCTTTACAACCACTTTAAAGGGGGTTGCAAAAACTTGTTTTTTCACCTTAAAAGCAGAGCATCCTAGCATTATTGCTAATGAGATTTCAAAAAGACTATATAATGATCACGATCGTTTGTTAATAAATATAAAGTTCTTACTGTTATCTTTTTTTTTCCTCTGTTTGTGGCCGTTTCCAGTCTGAATGTGAAGCCCAATCGAGATCGCTTCCTGGAAGAGCTTGGAAGAGGTGCATGCTGGGTAACCAGCATGCACCTCTCGATCTCGCACATGCGCGATTCAACGGCGGCCGTAGCGCCGAGCACAGTACTGCCCACAGACTCCTGGTAAATGATGTGTCGTGTCTCAGGAGCACAGGTGAGGGAGGAAGTCACCAGGAGCTCCGCGGACCAGGAAGTGGCAGATTAGGAGGACTACATAGCAACAGGGCCTATAGGACAAGTATAAAAAAAATAATAAAATTCCTCCAAATGTTTGTTTATAGGTTAAAAAGGAGCCTTTTAAAAAAGGAAAAAAAAAATTTTAGGGTTGAATTCCGCTTGAAGGTGAAAGACCTCCTGTGATGCAGCAGCCCCCCAGAGCCCCCCCTTTTACTTACCGGAACCCGGTCTTTCCAGCGATGGGGATGAGAACACCAGCTCCAGCCGGTGTCTCGGGTCCTGAATGGCTAGATTGATAGCAGCGCAGCCATTGGCTCCCGCTGCTGTCAATCAAATCCAAATCAAGCTGGAGCCGGGGCCGAATCCTGCTGTCTGTGTCAATGGACGCAGCAGGACACGGGAGCGCGCCCGCACGGATCCCCCAAGGGAGAGCGGCTCTCCAACAGGGCACTTGAGAAGAGGAGGAGCCAGGAGCGCCGCTGAGGGACCCCAGAAGAGGAGGATCGGGCTAATCTGTGCAAAAACTGCACAGAGGAGGTAAGCATAAAATATGTTTTTTTTTTTTTTTTTCTTTAAACAAATCTTTACATATCCTTTAATACCGCTTAAAGGTAAAGTAAAAAAATATTTAGCCTTTAGAAGCACGCTTAGGCTCGGTTGGGTGGACAGATCTGGTCTAGATGGCCGGCTTTTACCCCTCTACATCTTACAATGTAGGTTGGGTTCCCTCTCGGATTTCTGGCCCGGTTGTGCTCTGCGCTCTCATCTTGGCCGTCTCGAGTGATCCGTCTGCAGTTGTGTCTCGTTGTTTCTGGGCCAAGCGATGGCTGAGTGACAGCCGAGGCTGTGCACGCGGGTTTTGGTTATGGGAGATGAAAGCCGCAGATATGAAATGCGTGTTGATACAGAGATATGCAAAATCCAACACAAACAGACCTTTCCAGTCCAATTCCACAAGAAAAATGTGTTTTTAGAGGACGGATAAAACACGTAATGGATGAAGAAACTTTAACAAACCGGCAGATTTTCAAGGCAGAAAAATCTCCAGGACCATATGAGGTATAGAACATGTTGTGTGGATGGTGGGGGGATGGGGGGGGGTGGTGTGTGGTGTGTGGATGGTGGGGGGATGGGGGGGGTGGTGGATGGTGGGGGGATGGTGGGGGGGATTTTATTGTTACTCATTCTGAGCCCTGCCTGGTGATAACCACACCGAGGGCTGATCTCAGAGGAGAGAAATGGAGAGACATAAGAGGGAGGCCACGGAGAAAACAAACCCCCCAACAAAGTCAGCTGTTCTCCTTCTTGACCAATCCGGCTTTGTTCTCTGAGAATCTGATTGGTTAGTATGAGCGACTACTTCCTCCAATTCACAATCTGGTCAGCTCAGTCTATGAGCCACATAACCAATTTGTCAAAACCAAAACGGTCATATAGTGCAGCTCACCAATCATTAGATATGACGGCTGCATTCGTTTTCTTTTTTTAAGACTTTTTTCCTCCTCTGTTTACACCTGGTGATCCGGCCAGTAACACACCTTCTGTATTAGAGCGCCCCCCCCCCCCCCCAGAGGATAAAGGAGCACAGGGGGCACCACCTTTGGACAGCAGCATTGTCAGTCTGGGGGGGGGGGGGGGAGTGTTAAATGGACTAGCAGATTTAAATACACTGACAAATTGAAGCCAAACTCCAGATGACACTTTATAATCCGTTACAGCAAATAGTTTTTTTACTTTTTGGGATAAAGATTTTGCAGGAAAAAGTTGCTGATCATTGCAAGCACCCTTGTCAGTGGTAAAATGGTTTGCCTTATCCCTGTAAGGCTAGTTTCACACTGAGGCAGTTTTCATGCGTTTTATCGCTAAAAAAATAGTGCCTGAAAACTGCCTCTCAAGCCTCCCCAAGCATTGAGTGCTTCCACACTGGGCGATGCGCTTGCGGGATGGGAAGTCCTCCAAGCAGCATCTGTATACAGCGCTCCTACCCCGCCCGCGCCCATTGAAAAGCACTTCCAAAGTGCCGCAACATGGGCGCTTTTGACCCCTTCTTGGGGGGGGGGTTAAAAGCACCCCGCTATTGGCCGAAAATCACTGCTTCAACCATTTGCCGACCGCTGCACGCCGATATACGTCGGCACAATGGTAGCGGTTGGCAAATGGGCGTACCTGTATGTCCCCTTTAAGTGGCGTGGCTAGTGGGCACGCGCCCGCCACAGACAGCGTGACCGTGCCCGCGGGTCCCGTAAATTCGATGTCCGCCGGTGTCCAGTGATTGTGTCACGGAGCCACACAACTGGTAGATGTAAACAAGGTATTTCCCTGTTCTGTGACATGACAGATCTAGTGCTCCCTGTCATCGGGAGCAGTGATCACTGTCATGGGAGTGGTAGCCCAGCCCCCCCCCACAGTTAGAACCACTCACTAGGACACACTTAACCCCTTGATCGCCCCCTAGTGGTTAATCCCTTCCTGTGTCATTTACACAGTAATCAGTGCATTTTTATAGCACTGGTCGCTGTATAAATGACAATGGTCCCAAAATATAGTGTCAAAAGTGTCCAATCTGTCCGCCATAATGTCGCAGTCATGATATTTAAAAAAAAAAAAAAAAAAAAAACCCAGATCGCCGCCATTACTAATAAAAAAAATAATAAAAATGCCATAAAACTATCCCCTATTTTGTAGACGCTATAACTTTTGCGCAAACCAATCAATGTACGCTTATTGCGATTTTGTTTAAACTGAGGATATTTCTTGGGGGAGATTATAGCAAAAAGTAAAAAAATTTAGCTTTTTTTCAAAATTGTTGCTCTTCTTTTTGTTCATAGCGCAAAAAATAAAAAAACACAGAGGTGATCAAATACCACCAAAAGAAAGCTCTATTTGTGGGGAAAAAACTGCGTCAATTTTGTTTTGGTGCAACGTCGCACGACCGCGCAATTGTCAGTTAAAGCGACGCAGTGCCGTATCGCAAAAAGTGCTCTGGTCAGGAAGGGGGTAAAAATCTTCGAGGCTAAAGTGGTTAAAAGCGGTAAAGCGACCGCTAAAACCAGAGCCGCCTTAGGCCCCTTTCACACTGGGGCGTTTTTCAGGCGGTACAGCGCTAAAAATAGCGCCTGTTCACCGCCTGAAAGTATCCGGCCCCTTTAACTCCAGTGTGAATGCCGGCGGGCTTTCACACTGGAGCGGTGCGCTAGCAGGACGGCAAAAAAAGTCCTGCTAGCAGCATCTTTGGAGCGGTGTGTTCACCGCTCCTATACCGCTCCTTCCCATTGATTTGAATGGGAAACCACAGTAAAACCGCGGCAATACCGCCGCAAAGCGCCGCTACAGCGGCGCTCCGCGGGGGTCTTTAACCCTTTTTCGGCCGCTCGCGGGGGGGTAAAAACCGCACCGCGAGCGGCCGAATACCGCGGTTAAAACGACGGTAAAGCAGCGCTAAATATAGCGCTGCTTTACCGTCACCGCGGCTCCCCGCCCCAGTGTGAAAGGGGCCTTACTGCCAACGGACCCACCGCCGCAGTCTTCTACCATTTGCAAGAAAGCTTGTTCTTCTGGAAAACAGACTTGCTGGCTGGATCACCAGATGAACACAGGAGAAAGTCTAGGCGATCCAAGCTGACTGGGGATCTGTCAAAACTAAGTAAAAAAATTACCAAAGGTTGAAAAAAAAAAAAAAAAAAAAAAAAAAAAAGGGGAAAAGCCAAAACTTCCCCTTTTGGGTGAAGTCCCACTTTAAGGAGTGGGGTCCACCTGGCTTGGGCCTAGGTAGACCATGGTGTTCCTTGCCTCTCTCAGGAGCTGTGTGCCCCGGGAGGCTCAGGGTTGGAGGCCCTTCCTCTTCGTAGGTTTGCCCTTTCTGTACCCTCTGTGCACTTTTTTGGGTGCTGGGATTTCACAGTTCACTCTTTTTTCACAGGGGTGTCGACAAAGCATCACACTTCTCAGGAATGCCGGCTACCAAGCTCCGTTTTAATTGGTCCAGCCCTGTTTATAATTGGTTACAATTATATTGTTTGGGCACAGATACCGATGCACACGTCTGCTATTTTTAGCAAAACCTGAAGCTTAGGTCTGATATGAGCAATTTTTCCATCTTGATAAAGTAACGATGTTGGGCAGTGGCTGAGTGGTTAGCACTTCTGCCTAGCAGCACTGGGGACGCCGTTTCAAATCTTAGCCGCAGCACTACCTGCCTGGAATTTGTCTGCAATACCTGTACGGGTTTCCTCCGGGTACTCCGGTTTCTTCCCACACTCCAAAAACATGCTGGCGGGATTAATTGGCTCCTGTAATAAGGAAGAAACGGCCTGACTGCACTCCGATGTGAAGGATAAAATAACTTTATTGAAGTCTCCGATACATAAAGTACAATCATCTCAGGTCCAAGCCAGAGAACAGTTTCACACGAGATGTACTTACTCATAACTGGGAGGTTAATTGTCTCCTGTCTAAATTGGCCCTACTATGTGTGTGTATGAATGTGAGATGGGGACCTTAGTATTGGAAGCTCCTTGAGGGCAGAGACTGATGTGAATGTACAATAAATACGTAAAGCGCTGTGTAAATTGACGCCGTTGTACCAGTAATACATTTTTTTAAAACGTGAAATCCCATAAAGCCACCCCCCTGACAAATTGTCTGTCACTTCTGCAGGGGTATCTAAACTTTTGTTGCAGTAGGATGCACTCAGACACCATGCTTGGTCTGGAAGTTCACACATCATTGCTGGAGATCTATGGAGTGGAATAGATGAGTTCATCTACGGGAATTCCAAGCTGAGGTCATCTTAGACACCGATGTTATGGAAGCAAGCTGACATCTGAACATTGAAACTTCCATGAAACAATCCCCAACAATCAGTCCTCTGTTAATAGCCGGGACCTTCCCCTGGCAGCTGGACCAGCTGTAACCACAAGCCGATGGAGGGCTCTTCATGTCTTAGGATAGACACACACACCGATTGTATATTCAGACTACTGAGTGAGCTGGTCGCCCCCGGACCTAGGACTTCCCCCTCGGTCGCCCCCGGACCTAGGACTTCCCCCTCGGTCGCCCCCGGACCTAGGACTTCCCCCTCGGTCGCCCCCGGACCTAGGACTTCCCCCTCGGTCGCCCCCGGACCTAGGACTTCCCCCTCGGTCGCCCCCGGACCTAGGACTTCCCCCTCGGTCGCCCCCGGACCTAGGACTTCCCCCTCGGTCGCCCCCGGACCTAGGACTTCCCCCTCGGTCGCCCCCGGACCTAGGACTTCCCCCTCGGTCGCCCCCGGACCTAGGACTTCCCCCTCGGTCGCCCCCGGACCTAGGACTTCCCCCTCGGTCGCCCCCGGACCTAGGACTTCCCCCTCGGTCGCCCCCGGACCTAGGACTTCCCCCTCGGTCGCCCCCGGACCTAGGACTTCCCCCTCGGTCGCCCCCGGACCTAGGACTTCCCCCACGGTCGCCCCCGGACCTAGGACTTCCCCCTCGGTCGCCCCCGGACCTAGGACTTCCCCTCGGTCGCCCCGGACCTAGGACCCCCCCTCGGTCGCCCCGGACCTAGGACCCCCCCTCGGTCGCCCCGGACACCTCTTGGGCTTAGCTCTATATTATTTACTCCTGGAAGACAGTCATCACTGGAACCCCACGCTAGGCCTTCTGAGCTATGAACCAGAGAGTCGCTGCAGCCGATATGCCTGCCCCTCCTCCTGCCCAATCGCAGAAGCCTTGGTATTATGTGAATGCATTTATAAAAATACCAAGGCTTCTGTGAATGGGCAGCAGAGGGGAGGGGGGACGGGCAGAGCTGCTGTGGGTGCTTTTCTCCTCTCAGGAGTGTCTCTGGGCAGAGGAATGCACCTGTCAAATATAAATAATAGAGATCAGCCCAGGAGACGTTATGCAGCTCCTTGGACTTAACTCAAAGTACATAGCCAATCCCTGCAATGTACATGGATCAGAAGGAGAGGGGTTTTTTTTCTCAACAAAAGTGGAGTTACTATTTAAGTCACTCAGGGGAGAGAAGATCAGCTTTAAATGCACTAAAAATTCGATCTCTTCTTATTTAAAATCTAAAAAAAAGCATCAGACTGAACAGATAAAGAACATGAGGAAAAATTTAGACTGGAACTGAGAGATGAACCCAACCAATCATTCACCACAGCAGTCTCAGACAAACTCCCAGGTGAAAGCCTATGCAGGAGTCACCGCCGATGACGGGCCCCAGGCATACAAGCCATGTACATCTCTCAAGTGTCTGCCCTCACATCTTCCTCTCTAATCTTCCCAAAGCGCGGGGGGTAAAGTGGCCGGGTCAGCCGGCCTCTCGTGTCTGGCAGGTGAGATGATGAAGGCCCCCGGGGTGGGAAGGACATCCGCCCTGCAATTACTACAGATGTCCACCCCGAGACGAGCCCAATTAGCTGATGAGAGAACCTGTTCTGTGATAGACACACTTTGTTCCTCCCCGTGTTATGTCACCACATGAAGAATACTCGCCACCCAAACAAAACAGACATTTCTTCAGAATAACGAAAAAGGTCGGAATCTGCAACAAAAAGTTGATTAAAATCCCTGCAATGTACAGAGATCACCCATAGGGGACGGGGTCTCAACAAAAGTGGAGTTACTCTTTAACACCTTGCCGACCATTGCCCATACATTACACCAAGATAATGACCAGAGCCAAACAAAGCCCGGATCGGCTCTCCTCTATGGTCACCCAGGAAGAGATGACCAAACCTCACTTCCAGTTTACCTGGATATCAAAGGGGCCATTTTAATAAAGATCTTGGTGTTTTGAATGCTTTTAAGGGCAGAGGAGAGATTTGGGGTCTTCTAGATCCCAGATCTGTCCATAAAGAGGACCTGTCACTGCCCATTACTGTCACATGGGATGTTTACTCCCTGTGAAAGCAATAAAAGTGATTAAAAAAAAAAAGAAAAAGAAAAAAAAAAAAAGGAAAAATTAAAGAACTTATTAAAAAAAAAAAAAAAAAGTCAAGTGCCAAGCAAAGGCGAACGCACACAAACAGCGATCGTACCACACGTTAGGTATCGCCGCAAATATCAGATCATGGGCAGTAATCCTAGCACCAGACCTCCTGTGTAAATCTAAACTGGTAACCTGTAAAGCAGGGGTCTCAAACTGGCGGCCCTCCAGCTGTTGTGAAACTACAAGTCCCATAAGGCATTGCAAGGCTGACAGTTACAAGCATGACTCCCACAGGCAGAGGCATGATGGGACTTGTAGTGTCGCAACAGCTGGAGGGCCGCCAGTTTGAGACCCCTGCTGTAAAGGCTTTTAAAGTGTCACCTATGGATAGTAACATTTGCGTAGTTTGTTGCCGCTGCACAGTGAGCAATTTTAAAGCTTGACATACAGACTCGGTGCTTTTAGCTTTTTAATGTTTTTTTTTTTTATGCAAGTATTTTACTGAACTCTCTGGATGGACTTTTTTGAAAATCACATCACTTTGTAAAACGTTCTGGGAACTAACGCAGGGTCCGAGGAGACATTGTGGTAGCCGGCAGCAGTGGATCTGAATGGATGAAGTGTAGCAGGTTGATATGTGAAAGAAAGAAAAAGCATCCTGGGAGGGGGTAATGTTAACCGCTTCACCCCCCGGATGATTTTACCCCCTTCCTGACCAGAGCAATTTTTGCAATTCGGCACTACGCTGTTTTAACTGACAATTGCGCGGTCGTGTGACGTTGCATCCAAACAAAATTAACGCCCTCTTTTTCCTCACAAATAGAGCTTTCTTTTGGTGGTATTTGATCACCTCTGTGGTTATTTTTTGCGCTTTAAACAAAAAGAGCAACAATTTTGAAAAAAGAAAGAAAAAAAAAAAACAACATTTTTTTTACTTTTTGCTATAATAAATATCCCCCAAAAATATATAAAAAAATTTTTTCTCTCAGTTTAAGCCGATACGTATTCTTCTACATATTTTTGTTATAAAAGAAAAAAAAAAAAAAATCGCAATAAACGTATATTGATTAGTTTGTGAATGAATGAATGAATGAATGAATGAATGAATGATTTGTATAGCGCTGCAACTGCGAACTGAATCGCCTCGAGGCGCTTGATCCGACCTGCGTTGATTCCTTCTTAGAAGAGGTAGGTCTTGAGTTTTTTCCTGAAGGCCCGATGGTCTTTTTCCAAGCGGATGTTCGTAGGTAGAGCGTTCCATAGCCGTGGTCCTTGGACTGCAAATCTTCGTTCTCCCCTTGACTTGTACCGGGATTTGGGGACAAGGAGGAGGTTTTGGTCGTTAGATCGGAGGTTGCGATTGGGGTGTAGTGTTGTATTTTTTCGCATAAGTATTGAGGAGCATCTCCTTGTGTGCATTTGTGGGTCAAGCAGAGGGTCTTGAATGTGATCCGATTCTTTACGGTTAGCCAATGGAGTGTCCTCAGGGATGGGGAGATGGATTCCCATGGTTTTTTTCCTGTGACTAGTCTTGCTGCCGTGTTTTGAACGACTTGTAGTCGTGCAATCTGGAATTTAGGTAGTCCTATGTAGAGGGAGTTTGCGTAGTCGAGTCGAGAGTTGATGATTGTTCCTACCACTACGGCTTTGTCCTTTTCTGGAATGAAGGGGATGAGTCTACGTAGCAGGCGTAGAAGGTGGTAGGATCCGCTGACTACTGATCCTATTTGTGCATTCATTGACATTTCTGAATCGAAGATGACACCAAGACTTTTGGCTTTTATGCTTAGGGGGATGGTCTGTCCAAGGATGGTGGGCGGAGTCCATGGTGTCGTAGATTTGTGCAAAAGTTATAGCGTCTATAAAATAGGGGATAGTTTTATGGCATTTTTATTATTTTTTTATTATTAGTAATGGTGGCGATCTGCGATTTTTTATCGGGACTGCGACATTATGGCGGACACATGACACTATTTTGGGAACATTGGCATTTATATATTGATCAGTGCTATAAAAATGCACCGATTACTGTGTAAATGACACTTGCAGGGAAGGGGTTAATCACTAGGGGGCGATGAAGGGGTTAAGTGTGTCCTAGGGAGTGATTCTAACTGTGGGGGGATGGGCTTCCACCGACACGACAACGATCACCGCTCCCGATGACAGGGAGCAGTGATCTCGGTCATGGCACTAGGCAGAACGGGAAAATGCCTTGTTTACATAGGCACTTCCTCGTTCTGCGGCTCTGTGACACCATCGCCGGGAGACATCGAGTCGGCTGGTCCCGCGGGCACACTGTACGTGGCGGGCTCTTAAAGGGGACGTACACTGTGCCAACGTACATCGGCGTGCAGCGGTTGGCAAGTGGTTAAATAAAGATTGATTTTTTGTTTTTACATTATACACAAGGAGAAGTGTCCTTTTCTTTAACACTCCTCCAGGCTCTGGAGATCCAGACATAACAGTGGAAGAATAATCTGCACTAATATGTGAATGAAAGAAAGAAAGAAAAAAAAAAGAAAAAAACAACATGTGAATGGAGGGGTGATCGCTAAGACTACAATTGTTCTGTGTATGTGCAGGTTAAAGTGTGACATGTTTGGCATCTATTTATTCGGTGTAACATCATCTTTTATAAGAAATCCCCCCTCCCTTACTGGCAAACTCTCACAAAAGTGAAAGAGAGCTGTGCATGATGTCATAAGCCTAGACTATTGACCAGACAAGAAACTGGAAGTGGCTGTATAAAGCATTTACTGGCAGAAAAAAAATGTTTTACTATCCAAAGTTAAAACAACAACAAGGGGAGAAGATTTAATAGATGGAAAGTTGAAAAAAATGACTTAAAGCAGAGCTCCACCCTAAAGTGGAACTTCTGCTCATCGGATTCCTCCCCCCTTCCGGTGTCACAATTGGCACCTTTCGGGGGGGGGGGGGGGGGGGACGGGATTTGACAGGTATCTTTGACAGGTATCCTTTTCCACTTCCGGAAGTGCGGTGCGGATGCGGCCGTGACATCACCATGGGGCTCCCTCCTCCCCCTCCCTAGGCCGCCGGGCTAATAGGAAAGAGGAGCGGGGCATTGCGCATGCGCAGTAGGGTTCCTGGCGTGAAGCCGCAAGGCTACACTGCCGGGTTACTTTACGCGCAATGGCAGCACCCGACAGCTGATGGAAACATCAGCTGCGGTGCTGACATTGAGGGACTACAGGACAGGTAAGTGTCCATTTATTAAAAGCCAGCAGCTGCAGTATGTGTAGCTGCTGGCTTTAAATTTTTTTCCAAAACACCCCTTTAAGAGAACCTGTCATTGTCCCAGCTATCACGGGATGTTCATCCGCTGTGCTAGCAATAAAGTTTATTAAAAAAAAAAAAAAAGACAGTGTACAAAAAATGTAAATAAAATAAAAAAAATGTAAAGTGTTTACGTGCAAAGACTAACGCACACGTATGTCCCACGCGTATATGTGAGCAGCGATCGCATCAATGTGAGGTATCGCCGCGAACGTCATAGCGAGAGCAATAATTCTAGCACATGTAAACTAACTCTAATGCCTGCAGGGGATCTATTGTTTAGATCAGAGGTGGGGCCCTAAAAATGTGCGGCCGAGTTGCATTTCTAGTAAACCCCCCCCCCCCCCATCTGCCCCCCCCCTAACTACTTGCCTACCAGCCGCTGTCGTTATACGGCGGCAGGTCGGCTCTCCTGTGCTTATCGCCGTAGCTGTATGAGCGTGTCCACGGCTCGGGCGGACTCATTGTCCGTCGTCGTCCCGCAATCGCCTAGTACAGAGGCAGAACGGGGATCTGCCTTAGTAAACAAAGGTGTTCTGACAGATGAAATGACAGGTCTACTGTTCCCAGACATTGGGAACAGTGATCCCTGCATAGCCAAGGCAGCCCAACCCCCCCCCCCCCCCCCCCCTACAGTTAGAACACACCATGGGAACATAGTTAACCCCTTGATTGCCCCCTAGTGTTCTGTAATCAGTGCAATCTGGTCCTCCCACTGACCATATAAAGATGAAAAGTCCAAAGGATTTCTGCACTTAATTTATTGAATTAATCGTATTACATTTTTAAGTGCAGCAATCCTTTGGACTTTCCAGGGGGGAAAATTATATATATATATATATATTAGAGCGGCACAATTAAATCGCCAAGAATCGTTATCACGATCTTGACTAAAGTGTCTCCCGATTCTGCCTATGCAAAGAATTCTCTCTGCTCTTCTGAAGCGCTCAAAAGAAAGGAAGAGAAACCGGGGTCTGCCGAGAATAAAAAAACATTCTTTATCAGTTGAACTAAGTGCAAACATTGTAACAATTTGTCAATGGAATAGACTTTGTGTGTAAGTGAAAAAAGTTTAAACCACTAAACCTTTTTCTGACATTTGTTGGTTTCAAGTTAAAATAATTTTTTTTTTTGCTAGAAAGTTACTTAGAACCCCCAAACATTATATATATATATATATATATATATATATATATATATATATATATATATATATATATATATATAGATATATATATATAGATATATATATATATATATTTTTTTTTTTTTTTTTTTTTTAGTAGACACCCTAGAGAATAAAATGGTGGTTGTTGCAACATTTTATGTCGCACCGTATTTGCGCAGCAGTCTTTCAAATGCAATTTTTTTGGGGGAAAAAAAAAAAAACTAACCAGTAAAATTAGCCCATTTTTTTTGTATAATGTGAAAGAATTCACTTCGCGAGAATCGTGATCTTTTTATTCCAAGCAAAAAATTGTGATTCTCATTTTGGCCAGAATCATGCAGAGATATAGATATATATATATTTATTATATACACACATACATACACACACACACACACACATATATATATGTAAATGACCCAGCTGCAGCCTCCACACAATCAATTCTGGGTGAAGTTGATCTCTAAAATCTATAGGAATCAGTGTTCTCTCCCTAGGAAGACGTTGTGATCTATCTGTAAGTCCCGCTTCCTCTTTTAGCTAAAATTCCTCTCTTTCTGTACACAAGTTATATGATATTTACATGGCAGAGGCCACAGGGAAGGAGTTGAGAGCTGCTGTATAAAGGTCAGTGACCAGGAGAACAAGGAGCGGACTATACCATATACTCAGGAGGGGTTCAGGTATGTGCAGAGAAGTGGCACATCTCCGCCAGAACAAGGAGCCGGACTGTGATGAAAAGTATTCACAGAGTCTGAAAGAAAACACAAACTGTATTCATCTGAGTCGCCCACCGCAAGATGGCAGGAATACTTGTGCCACGATACAAGTCCCCCCCCCCCCGACCTTCACTTCCTCATGGGGTGGGGGTAAGGGGGGAGCACAAACATTCCTCTCCACATACACACAGATAGTTGGAGGTCCCTCCAGATAAACTCCTAATATCGCTGCTACATTGTATCCATCCTCCTATGTAAACATTTCACACTGAGCCAACAACTTCCTTCTTGTCTGATTAGGAAGTCAAATGTACCAAAATCAGCCACTAAGTCTGCAGAAGACACCAACTAGGAGCAGATTCTAATCTTCATCAAACATTCTCTGCAGGTGAATCTTCCAGGTTCATGTGTTTTACCCACCAACTGCCCAAGACAGTTTGACACTTTCACATATAATAAGTATCAGCATTTATTTTATTTGCTAGAAAAGTGCTTAAAACTCCCAAAACAAAAACACAATATGTTTGTTTTGGGAGTTTTAAGCAATTTTCTAGCAAATAAAATAAATGCTGATACTTATTATATGTGAAAGTGTCAAACCGTCTTGGGCAGCTAGTGAGTTACACATATATATATATATATATATATATATATATATATATATATATATATATATATATATATATATATATATATATATATATATATATATATATATATTTTTATATATATATAAATATATATTATATGTATATATATATTTTTTTTTTTTTTTTTTTTTTTACTTTTTTGTGTAAAAAGAGGTGTAAAAAGATGATGTTCTGCAGAGTAAATGGATACCAAACGTGTTAAGCTTTAAAATTGTTAACGCCTGTGGAACAGCGACAAACTACCATACTTAAAAAATCTCCTTAGGTGACGCTTTAAAAGCCTTTACAGGTTACCAGTTCAGGCTACAGTCACATCTGTGTGGGTGGTGCAGGACCCACAGGTGGGTGCCATTAATCCTAATGGTACGCCGCCCCCACTGGAAAAACGCAACCGTACTGGGAATCGAGGTTCCTGTGCGGGCTGCGATTTCAAAAATTATGCAGAGCCTTATTTCCGGCATGTCACGGGGCATGACAGCCCATTCAAACGAATTTAATAAAAAAAAATCCTACAAATACAAAGTGTGATGATGAATGGTGTGCTCTGATAACACCTCTGCCTGTTTATCGATTCTTTTTCACAAACTTTCACTTCTCTATAAGCTGAATGACATATACTGTAGAGGACGATGACTCTGACATATAGATGACTCTGACCTCCAGTTACATTGGTGAAAGTGCGGTTCACACTTCACCAGAACACATCGAATGTCTGCCGTTTATAGTCCAACGAAGGTAAATAACACTCCCAGCTGAGAGGAGGATTACAGGTTAACCAACCTTTGAAAGGAATATAGAAAATATATGGAATGAGCGAGTAAAACAATCTTCAAAACACAATCAGGTGACAGTGCAGAGAAAACCCCAAATCCCAGGCAGTCCAGTACAGGACACCCCATCAGGGTGATCAGACATTCCACTGGTCTTATTCAGGGGTCTCCAAACTTTTCAGTAGGAGGGGCCACAGCATATAAGTTACAATATTTGCGAGCCGAAATGTCAGTTTTATAAACGGAGTCCCCCCCCTTATACAGTATCTAATAGTGCATTGAACTTCGTCTGTAAATGAGGGAAGTTTAAGCACTTAAAAGACCAAACCCTTTTTCTGACACTTGTTGGTTTCAAGTTAAAGCGGTGTTCCACCCACAAATGGAACTTCCACTTTTTGGAATCCTCCCCCCTCCAGTGTCACATTTGGCACCTTTCAAGGTGGGGGGGGATACCTGTATAAAGGTATTTGCTCCCACTTCCCTGCATAGATAGCCGCAGTATCCGCAGATATCTATGCCATATCAGGCAACTCTTCCCCCCCCCCCCCCCCGCTGTCTTCTGGGAGACACAAGGGTCCCAGAAGACAGCAGGCACCAGTGAAATCACGCATGCGCAGTAGGGAACCAGTCTGAACTTCCTGATTCCCTTACCGAAGATGGCGGCTCCTCTACCCGAGTGCCGACATTGCAGGTGCCCTGGACAGGTAAGTGCCCATATTTTAAAAGTCAGAAGCTACAGTATTAGTAGCTGCTGACTTCTAATAAAAAATAAAATAAATTTGGCGGAACTCCACTTTAAAATCATTATTATTTTGCTTGAAAATTACTTGTAAACCCATACATTATATATGCACACACACACACACACACACACACACACACACACACACACACACACACAATGAAAAGAAAATGAACAGTAAAGTTAGCCTAATTTTTTGTATAATGTGATAGATGAGAGAATCGTGATCTTTATTCTAGGCAAAAAAAAAAAATTGTGATTCTCATTTTTCCCAGAATTGTGCAGCTCTACTTCAGGCTGCAGAGCAACAGGATGGAAGGGGAAGTCGGAACAATCACGTCATTGGTTGCTAGGACAGCAGCACTCCTAGTAACCAACCACTGTGCGAAAGTCACAATTGGTTCATCCACTGCCAGCAGCTATAGCCGCTGGCAATAGTTGCATGCTAAAAATCCATCATGCATCTTACAGAGGTTTTTTTTACCTTAATACATTAAAGTGATACTAAAGGATCATTTTTTTTTTTTTTAAATAAACAAACATGTCATACTTACCTCCACTGTGCAGCTTGTTTTGCACAGAGTGGCCTCGAACATCCATTTCTGGGGTCCACCGGCGGCTCCTCCCTGTATTAGATAACCCCTTGGAGAAGCGCTCTCCCCCGGGGGGGGGGGGGTTACCTTGCGGGCGTGCTCCCAAGTCCAGCATTTGGCGTCCATAAATGAACTCGCCCCCCCCCCCCCCCCCCGTGTCATTGGATTTGATTGACAGCAGCAGGAACCAATGGCTGCGCTGCTATCTATCCATGCAAGAATCAGGAACCCATGGAGAGAGGGACGGCGTGGACGCGCCATCGGAAATTCGGGGGGTCAGGTAAGTAAAAACGGGGGTGGGGCCAGTGTCTGCAAGGTGTTTTTTTTTCACCTTAATGCATAAGATGCATTGAGGTGAAAAAAACACAAGTACAACTCCTTTAAAGTGGGGTGCCCCTTTTTTTTTTTTTTTTTAAAGTCAGCAGCTACAAATACTGCAGCTGCTGACTTTTAATAAATCGGACACTTACCTGTCCCAGGGTCCAGCGATGCGAGCGAATAAAGCTCCCCCCCTCGTTTTATGCTTGCGGCGCCGGCATTCTTACTATGGGCACCCCGCTGTGGCTTCACAGCCAGGCACCAACTGCGTATGCATGAACAGCGCCACGCGCCGTGATACGCTTCACAGTCAGTGTTCCAGATGACTGACTGCGCCGAGGGTAAGTGATGTCAGTGCCCGGGCACTGAAGGAGGCAGACTACGCGGGACCCCCTAGCAACAGGCATTTAGAGTTGACTTAATGTTTTTTTTTTCCTAGTTTTTTTTTTTTTTGGAGGAATTTTAAGTTATTTTTAATTTTTTGGGGGAAACACCACTTTAAAAAGGTAAAAACCTGACTTAAGAACCACTTTATTTGGCCGCTGACTAAATTGATCTTAGCATGTATATGTATGTGAGATAGGGACCTTAGATTGTAAGCTCCAGGACAAGGACTCATGTGAATGTACTATCCAAAAACCTGAAATATACAATAAAACTTAAACCAACAAAGACACCAATGTAAAACGTCAGTAATAATTATATAGGAAGTAAACGAGGGAAATTAAAAGTCGTCATTGCCAACCGTCTCCTAAAAATGCTGCCTGTGTCTGGCTTCAGCATTTTGAAGTCACAGACTTGTAACAAAAGCATGTGCCCAGTGAAAATCAGAACATATTTGATTCCAGTTTGGGAGTCAATGGGCCACTATATCGGCATGACAGCTCGGCAAATAGCTTTGTCATAAGGTGGTCTACAATAAAACCATCGTCAAGGGTAACAAGCGGGTACCTAGAGACTCCCATTCATACTCTCTGATCTCTCCACACATCTGCTGCTCAGTTTAGTATATTTTAAGTCTGATGTGAACTCTTCTATTTTCACTCTGACTGATGATTTATTAAAGGGAAGAGGCCAGGATGTCACCTGGATCCAGGATGTGAGGCTTTGGTGGAAAAGCTTCGGAGAAGCGCTTGCTCAGTAACAGTGAAAGTGAATGGTAGACAGAAATGTATCGCCGGGGAGAATACAGGAGACATGACACAGCAAGAACGTCAGCGACTCGAGAAAAACTCAAGGATACAAGTCGTGTTCATCTAATGAGTATTAGAAAGTGTACAGACAGCAGATGTAGGGAGCACTGGTAGGGAGGACGGCCGTATGGTAGAATGGAGCAGGGCTCATAGCTGTACGAGAATACAGCACCTCCACCACCTCCACCAACATGACAGCCGTCCATATACATGAAGATAGCAAAAGAGAGGAGTTCACCATATCAGAGCAGTGTGTTTCCACATCCCTAATTGTATATGAAGAAAAGAGAATCTCCCTTCATTGGGACTTTGTAGGCAACAATCACACATATGTAGGTTAGAAAATATAATTTATTTAATTTATTTATTTATTAGGTGTACATAAAATCGTTTGATCATAAGATGACCGTGTATTTAATAAGGACATAAAAATGATACAAAAAAAGAAAAAGACAAAAGAAAAAAGACAAAAAAATACGTCAGTTTGCATGACAAAATTATTGTTATTAGTTTCCGGTACAAAGTAGTCTCTGGTACCCGACGCGTTTCTGGCTCAAGCACCTTCGTCAGGCTATTTTATAAGAGTGTATGCAGTCATAATTTTGTCTTGCATGCAAAATGTTCCACCATGCAACTTGGAAAAATGAATGAAGCGCTGCCAGCGGGGGGTGTCAGTGGATGCCCACCAATAGTATACGAAAATATCAGAAAAAAAAAAAAAAGGACTTGCCTATTGATCACAAGGAGTCATGTGTGGCGAATTGCCAACAAAGTTTGTGGGTTTTGAGTGATAACGCCATCCGAAGCCTTAAATATGGCCATGTTGGTACACCCCGCACTGCTCAGCGCTACACCTTTAGGCTTTCAAAATGAAACATCCAAACAGTATCACAGGATGTCAATCTACTATATATACACACACACACACATACATATATATATATATATATATATATATATATATATATATATATATATATATGTGTGTGTGTGTGTGTGTGTGTGTGTGTGTGTGTGTGTGTGTGTGTGTGTGTGTGTGTGTGTGTGTGTGTGTGTGTGTGTGTGTGTGTGTGTGTGTGTGTGTGTGTGTGTGTGTGTGTGTGTATATATATATTTATATATATATATATATATATATATATATATATATATATATATATATATATATATACACATACACATATATATATATATATATATATATATATATATATATATATACACACACACACACACACACACTTTATTGCTAAAATTACTGTGAAATTCAAGACGTAGCTGGGTGTAATAAGATGTCCACTGCCTTCTTCTGACTGCAGGTGTTCTGTCAGATGAGCAAACCTGGTAGGTGGTGGAACGCATATGCAGCTGACGTAACGACACTTCTGTTACATAATCTGATGGGAACACCTGCATGCTTGAGCTAAGAGCAGATGGATTCCAGGAAGTAAAGGCTACATGAATCATTTGCCTTTACTCAATATGGCCACGGCCAGAAATGCTAGAGGGGCGTTTTTCAAAATGATTTCTCAGCAAAATAAGCACAGAGACATGGATGGATGGGTGAGCTTGAGTCGAATATAATTTTTTTTATAAAATAGTGTTTTTGGTTTGTTGTGCTCAGATGCAGTGTACATCCGCTTTAAAGTGACACTTAAAGCGGAAGTAAACCCATCGATTTAACAGTTTAAAAAAAAAAGGCATGCCGGGAATGCTAACTGCACATTGGCTGTGCTCTCAACCAAACAGTCAAACCATCCAATGGCTCACACATAACGGATCACATGTGCAGCACTGTGGCAGTTGAAGATTAAACAGAGGCAAAGATGGCAGCTTCCTTGGCTGAAAACGATAGGGGTGTTTACTTCCACTTTAAGGATCATTTTTAATTTTTTTTTAAATAACAGACATGTCATACTTACATCCACTGTGCAGCTCGTTTTGCACAGAGTGGCCCCAAACATCCATTTCTGGGGTCCCTCAGCGGCTCTTACAGCTCCTCCCTGCATTAGATAACCCCCTGGGAGAAGCGCTCTCTCGAGGGGGTTTCCTTGCGGGCGCGCTCCCGAATCCAGCATTCGGAGTCCATAGAGGTCGAATGCAGGACTCGGCCCGCCCCTCGCGTCATTGGATTTAATTGACAGCAGCGGGAGCCAATAGCTGCAGTGCAATCAAGAGCTGGGAATCCGTGGACAGAGGGATGGCGAGGATGCACCGACGTAAAATTCAGGGCTCAGGTAAGTGAACAGGAGGGGCTAGGGGGGGCGGTGACTTCCATAGGATGCATTAAAGTGAAAAAACACGAACCTTTAGAATCCATTTAATGTTTACGGGCGGCTGAACTCAGCACCTGGGCAGCGTGTTGACACTGTTAGAAGGAATGTGCACACGGGTGCATGAGGCCCGAGCTAAAAAATGCAATAAAGATCTTATTTACATAACAAATCTTTTTTTTATTGGCCGAAGACTTTTCACTTCATGCGACTCGTCAATTCCAACTCATTAGCAAACTGTTTTTTGTTTTTTAAATCGCAGCATTACCTGATGACTGGAAGGAGTCAAATAATTAACACCTCCAATGAAAAAAAAAATGTTCCAGGTATGGAAAGATCTATAAAAGCACAAACCCTACAGAACACAGCGAGTGAGATGAACCCTGCTGGGTCCTCCCAGGTTCCTGCTTAGCCGGAGACAAGGTTACCTCGCAGCGCGTTCCTCTTTTACACCAACAAGGTCACAACTATATTTACTTCTGCCCGTCTCAGCTCATCGCACTGCAGTTCTGTCTCGCAGCACACGCTGGCTGCACTTTATTGCTGCCAATATCCAAGAAGCATGCATTGCGGAGCAAGCCGTGTGTGCGATGGAATAGTGCCAGTCAGTAGGGCACTGAGACAACAGCCCCATCTGACTCCACCCAAAGCAGGAACGACATTGGGGGGGATACTGAACCCACAAAAATCATCTTCAAAAACCTGTGCTGCTACATACAGCTACCCCCCCCCCACACCGATACCACAAGTCACCCCCTACTGATCAACAACCAGTCTGCCACCATTGTCATTTTAGGTATTAAAGTGTTACTAAACCCAGTAATATGAAAATAGTTCATCTGCCCACCCACAGTGCCGACAGCTTATAAATCTTTTTACATTAAAATACTGCCACTATATACCACGGCAAGGGGGGCACCCGACAGGAGGGAGGGGCCAGGATAACTGAGGAGGAAAGAGAAGGAAAGGGAGGGAGGGAGGGAGGGAGGGAGGAAAGAAAGAGAAGGAAAGGGAAGGAAAGGGAGGAAAGAGAAGGAAAGGGAAGGAAAGGGAGGGATGGAGGAAAGAGAAGGAAAGGGAGGGAGGGAGGGAGGGAGGGAGGGAGGAAAGAGAAGGAAAGGGAGGGAGGGAGGAAAGAGAAGGAAAGGAGGGAGGGAGGAAAGAGAAGGAAAGGAGGGAGGAAAGAGAAGGAAAGGAGGGAGGAAAGAGAAGGAAAGGAGGGAGGAAAGAGAAGGAAAGGAGGGAGGAAAGAGAAGGAAAGGAGGGAGGAAAGAGAAGGAAAGGAGGGAGGAAAGAGAAGGAAAGGAGGAGGAAAGAGAAGGAAAGGAGGAGGAAAGGAGGAGGAAAGAGAAGGAAAGAGAAGGAAAGGAGGAGGAAAGGAGGGAGAAGTGAGGGAGGGAGAAGGGAGAGAGAGGGAGAAGGGAGAGAGAAGGGAGGGAGAAGGATCCAGGCTGCTCTGTGAAAAACCATTACACAGAGTAGGTAAGCATGACAAGTTTATTTTTAAAGAAAAAAAAAAAAAAACAACGAGAATTTACAATCACTTTAATGCATTTAAATTAAAGTGGTGTTCCACCCAAAAAATAAAATATTCACGAATGTGCCTAATAATAATTTTTTTTTTTTTACTCACCTCTAAATGGCTGTTGCTAGGAGGTCCCTCGTAGTCTGCCTCCTTCAGTGCCTGGGCTGGTGGCATCACTTCCCCTCAGAGCAGGAAGGGCTCAGCTCTTCCCCATCCCTCTTGTCAATCATCTGGGACACGCGACAGGTCCCAGATGACTGCGCGGCGACGCCCACAGTTACAGTGCCGGCGCCGCCGAATGGAGGGGAGAGACAAGCGTGGCTTTGATCCCCCGCATCGCTGGACCCTGGAACAGGTAAGTGTCCGATTATTAAAAGTCAGCAGCTGCAGTATTTGTAGCTGCTGACTTTTCATTTTTTGTTTTATAATGGGAGGAGAAAGTAGAGAGTGACAGATAAGCTCATCATTCTACTGCCCCATTACAGGCTGGGGAGGGGGGGTGTCAAGGGAACAAGACCTGTAAGGCCCCTTTCACAATCGTTTTTTTCAGGCACTACAGCACTGAAAAAAGCGGGTCCTTTTCACTCCAGTGTGAAAGCCGGAGGGCTTTCATACTGGAGCGGTGCGCTAGCAGGGCGGTAAAAAAAGTCCTGCTAGCAGCATCTTTGGAGCGGTGAAGGAGCCGTGTATTCACCTCTCCTATACCGCTCCTACCCATTGAAATCAATGGGACACTGCGGCAATACCGCCGGCAAAGCGGCGCTTTGCGGATGGTTTTAACCCTTTTTCGACCGCTAGCGGGGGTTAAAACTGCACCGCTAGCGGCCGAAAACCGCCGCTAAAAGGACGGTAAAGCAGCGCTAAATATAGCGCTGCTTTACCGCCGATGCCCGCACCACCCCAGTGTGAAAGGGGTTTAAGTGTTACTGAAATGCAGAAGAGAAAAATTGGGGGGGGGAGATTTACTAAAACTGGAGAGTGCAAAATCTGGTGCAGCTCTGCATAGAAACCAATCAGCTTCCAGGTTTTATTGTCAAAGCTTCATTGAACAAGCTGAAGTTACAAGCTGATTGGCTACCATGCACAGCTGTACCAGATTCTGAGTGCTCCAGTTTTAGTAACTCTCACACATTGCGTCTCCTGCCCCGACAGATAGGGACTGTACAGCAGAGCAGTGTAAATCTCAAGACTGAACGGACATACAAATAATTTGGACGGTAAGATAGTTCCCTTATATGCATTCAGTAGATTGCCTGGAGCTCAGCTTCACCTCTTCCCTTCTCTATCCAAAAAAAAAAAAAAAAAAAGGAAGAGGTTTTGGCTCCCTTTATACTTGGCTTGTTGATCATTTCTTCACCATCGTCAGTCATCCTGATCGGTGTCCGCAGATGTCAGCCAAAATAGTAAGATTGTTGATTAGGAAGCGTAGCAGTTCCTGCACTTTGTACCAAGTCCCTATGAAAATCAGCAGCAAAATATCAAACAAGAACGTCGTCAGAGGAGGTCAATGCGGGATGAAATCCTCCATGTTTTGGAAATCATTACACTTATTTTGGCCATAGAGACAAAGAAACCCATTACCAGGCAAAACACAATGCATGAAAGGTGTAATCATGACAAAATGCGCTACGCGATGGCGTGTTATTCTGACACTCAGCGCAGAATCCTACAAACAGAATATATAGTTCGGATGACAATGGAAAGCAGCAGGAAAGCAGCATGACAGACATACTGTGCTCTGATTATCTCCGTGCCAAGCTGTCCGAACTGACAAACTAAAGACACAAATACAAAAAAAAAAGAGACATGGCGTATCTTATTTGCCAAGGTTCCTGTAGTAGAAACTGTCTGTGCTGCAGGGGCCATCACATTCCATCGCATACATCACCAACAGCTATGAAAATGTCATGCCGAATCGCAAAAAGGGGTCCTTTGGCTGCAAATTGGTCCGGGGCTGAAGTGGTTAATTACCGCTGGGTTATTTTTTGCTAAAGGCAAAAAAATAAAATATTTTCTTTAGTTTGTTATAAAAAATTTTAAATAAGTAATTTTTTTTCCATGCACTGATGGGCACGCACAGGCGTCACCGATGGGCACCGATGAGGCACGCACAGCACCGATGGGCACGCTGATGAGGCAGCACCGATTGGCATCGATGGGGCACGCACAGCGCAGCACCAATGTGCACAGCGCAGCACCGATGTGCATCGATGGGGCACGCAAAGCGCAGCACCGAGGGGCACGCCGATGAGGCAGCACCGAGGGGCACGCCGATGAGGCAGCACAGATGGAGGCTCAGTGCCCTGATCATCAGCGTAGATGTCCCTTTTCACACTGGCTTTCTCTTTTCCTCATGCTGTGACAGCGTGAGGAAAAGAATGCCGACAACCGGCAAGTGTGTCAACATCACAATCAGCTGTGATCGGACACAGCTGATCACATGGTAAAGGGCCACTGTTATTGTCTCCTCACCCCGATCTCTAATCAGCTGCGCCCGAAGGACAACACTGCAGCGGGAGCGCGATTCTGAGAGGACGTCAATAGTGGTCGGCAAGTGGTTAAAGAGGAAATGGACTCTGGAAGCTATGACAACAAATAAGGCAGGCAGAGGGCTGGTCACCAGTATTGCCTGTCGTTATCCTACAGCTGATCTCTCCCTTATTACCAGCTTAAAGAGGAAGAAAACCCTGATGGGTTTTACTTCCTCTTTTTTTTCCCCCTGCAAAGTAAAAGCTTAATGGGCTAGTATGCATAGCATACCTGCAAATTAAGCCTGTGCTTTCCCCGCATCCATCTTCGCCCCTCTTGCTTCCTGGCCGCGGACTCCAGCTTTGTAACTGGCCAGAGTCGCGCTTGCATGCGGGAACAGTCAGTCACGGCACTTGCTAGTGCAGAAACGGCACGTAGGACATCATCGGCGCACTACATGGTAAATATCTCCTAAACGGCACAAGTTTAGGAGACATTTACAGTACCTATAGGTAAGCCTATAATCAGGCCTGCCTATAGGTACAAGTTGCACAGAGGGGTTTACAACTTCTTTAAAAAGCCATGTTCTGCTATGTGTGGAGGCAGCCATCTTGGTAGAGGCAGGGCCTTGCTTTCCAATGTCAGAGCCTCCGGTGGGGAAGACAGTTAGCAGCACCTTAGTGATCACCAAATCCTGAGTGTAGCAGTCAGAAGCAGCAGTGCCTGAGATCTCTCACAACAGATACAGTATATAGCTATGAGGCTACAGAACTATGGCTATTTTTCCCTTGTGAAACTCCAGCGATGTACGGGTGCTTTGCTGGAGCTCAAGTGGTTAAAGTAGTTGAACCATAAAGACGTTTCTGTTCTGTAAACAACGCAATCATGAAGCACCTGAACAAACCCAGCACTGAGCGCAATAAGAAGAGCTGCCATTCTGATGTCCAATTGAAAATGATAGTTGCCTGGCTGCGCCTGCCATCAACATTTTCTGAGTCAGCATGAAGTTCAACCCCCTAATTTGCATATTTGCTCCTGCTGACCGGAAAGGAGAGAAAACGATGATCAGAAATACCTCAGTATAGGTATTCTTTGATAAGGTTTGTAACAATTTCCTCACATTTGCAAACATAAGAAATGCAGCCCATGGCCTCGTAGTACCAAGCGATGAAGAGCAGATCAACACCTACCTTATAATTGCTAGAATTCACCCAGGACGTAGCCAGTGCATCCACCATTTTATCCAGCAGAGTCTGGTCCTGTTCTAGATCCACAGATTTCTGTCTATCCGAAAGGTATTCTATCAGGTCCGGTCCCACCTGAAGCCGTTTTCCTACATCCTTGTTCTGGATCTGAACAAACCAGTATTCCATTCCCTGCTCCATGGCTAGGGGGCGATGTAGCACACGCTAGGAGGTGAAGGCAGTAGTGGAGGAGGGGGGGGGGGGGGGGGTTGTCAGGGGGATCCGTCAGAGGCTACTTCCTCGTGGACGTCGCTTGTGTGAAAAAGCTTGCGGAGGGCTTGGCCGTCAAAGATGCAATCCTGGGAATGACAGCAATTCACCATGTGTCTGCCGAGCAGCTGGTGTGATATTAAAAGTCTAATTTAAATATTCAGCAAGATGGGGAGAGGCACTGTAATGTAAAGCCGCTTGTCCAGAGGTACATAGTTCTGCAGACAGTCCTGAGGAGAGAGAGAGAAAGTCACAGTTATTAATAGGAACTCGCCATTGTTTTCTTTATTAACGTCTTATCTCATTACAGTCACAATACAGAGAGGCACATTATTATTTCTGATATTCTGAATTTTTAATACCCAGAAGCTGGAAAACAAATGCAATTTCCACATTATGAATAGAGCAACGCAACTCATCTGTCAGACCGCATTTTACTGAGACCAACGGCAGAGAGGAAAAACAAAACTTCTGTCGTGGTTTTTGATTTGAGCCGAATACCGGCCACACAGAAAATGACACAAATGTAGCTCTGTGTTCATTAATACCTCATTCATTGCAATTTTTAAATCCAAAGTTGACCGACTTTGGGGCCCTGCATCTCGGGGTCACTTGATGCTAGGAATCCCATTGGATATGTTGTAGTGCTAGTTCCACTGGGGTTGAATACCAAATTTGGGTTCCTAGCACCAAGTGGCCCCGAGATACGGGGGCCCCAAAGTCGGGTCGGAAAATGTCAAGCACTTTTCTGCAGCAGAGAATGACATTTTCCGAACCGACTTTGGGACCCCGTATCTCGGGGCCACTTATCTTTGGATATGTTATAGTGCTAGGTCCACTTGGTTGGGTTCCTAGCACCAAGTGGCCCCGAGATACGGGGCCCCAAAGTCGGGTCGGAATTTTTATTTTTTTTTTGCTGCAGAAAAGTGCTTGACTTGAGTATAAGCCGAGGGGGGCACATTCAGCACAAAAAAAAAAAATGTGCTGAAAAAATGGGCTTATACTTGAGTATATACGGCAAGTGCCAGAAATCAGTGCCACCTATCAGTGCCTACAAGTGCCACCTATCAATGCCCACAAGTGGTGCTAATCAGTGCCTCATCAGTGCCACCTAGCATTGCTGCCTATCAGTGTCACCTACCAGTGCCCATCACTGCCACCCATCAGTGCCACCTATGCCCTTCAGTGCCGCCGCTCAGCGCTACCTCTCAGTGCCCAATGCCACCTATAGGTGCCCATCAGCACAGCCTCATCAGCGTACATCAATGAAGGAGAAAAAATACCCATTTGCAAAATTGATTAACAAAATATAAAATGGTTTTGTATTTTATTTTAAAAGAATTCGGTCTTTAATTTTTAAGAAAAAAAAAAAAAAACCCAGGATGTGATAAAATACCACCAAAAGAAAGCTCTATTTGAAGGGGGAAAAATTAGTACAGTGTAGCATGACCGCGCAATTGTCAAAGAGTGACAGGGCTAAAAGCTGAAAATTGGTCCGGATAGGAGGGGGAGGGGGGAGGGAGAGGGGTTAGGTGCCCAGTAAGCAAGTGGTTAAAGTGACTCCTGAGCACCGGTTCACTTTAAGTCCAGGAATTTCTTTTCTTTGGCACACGTTGCTGTAAGCCTCTTACCGGTTAAATCAGCCAAAACAAAATCAAGTGATTAGCCCGGAGTAGACGGCTCCATATTTCCATTCAGATCTGTTTTGTAATAAAGACTGTCAGCAGACGGCACATTGCTCACCCATTACGCAGCTCCGCAGCCGCTGTCAGAACCTGCCCTCCTCTACAACACACAACAAAAGCCTCACCGCGCCACCACGCCGGTGTAATAGGCTGAAGATCGGAATTTTCATCACACACCCCCCTCCCCCTCCCTGGCATCAACACACAAAACCAAAACATCACCTGTACCTGCCCGGTCACGCCGGATCCACGTGGAACACCACATGGCCAACGCAGTTCACAAAATTAAAAGTTTGTTCAACAGCTGTGGATGACATAACGATCGTACCACAGCCAGCCAATCGCTCGGCCTGAAGCGCGATTCATCCAATGGGCAGGCAGCAGGAAAAGAAATCGTATTTCTATCGGCGATTTTGCACAGATGTTGGTTTTAAACTTTTTTTTTTTTTAAGCCAACTTCTGACAAAAGCATAAAAAACGGTAATTTTTTTTCCCAATTACGCTCAATGCACACTGGAGCTCATAAAAACGGACGTTTTATGGAGTTTGGGCGTTTTTAAAAAAAAAAATTTAATAGCCCATAAACTCCACTGTTAGCCTATGTATCCGTGCACACATGGACGTTTTATAGCTTTTATCAGCAGTGGAGTTTAAGACCCCTTTCACACTGGGGAGTATTTCAGGCGTTTTTAAGGCGCTTTAGCGTTAAAAAAAAAAAAAAAAAAGCGCCTGTAAAGCACCTGAAAGAAGCCGCAACTGCAATTCCAATGTGAAAGCCCGAGTTTTCTCACACCGAGGCGCTGCGCTGGCAGGGCATCAAAAAAGGTCCTGCAAGCAGCTTCTTTGCAGCGCTTTTGGAGCGGTGAATACACGGCTCCTAAAGCGCCTCTTCCCATTGAAATCAATGGGAAGCGCCTGAAAAGCGCTTTTAGCAGCGGCGCTTTGTGGCCGCTAGTTTAAGCAGCGATTTACGAGTGTTTTTCGGGCGCTGGCAGTGTGAAAGGGCTCTTAAAGCACTCTGTTTTTCACATTGGAATTGCAGATGAGGCTTCTTTCAAGCGCTTTACAGGCGCCTGAAAAACACCCCCAGTGTGAAAAGGGCTGTTCTCTGCACACTATAAAATTGTGTTCAAAGTGCTGTTTTTCTGACACAAAAAAAAAAAAAAAAAAAAAAAGCTAAAAAAAAAAAAAAAAAAACGCTAAATGGTCAAACGCGCGTTCAGCGTTCTATTTTTTTTCAATGCATTGTGGGAGTTCAGGAATGCATTGTGGGATTTTTGGAGTGTCCTCTGTGTATTTTTATTAAAAACACCATAAACGCAAAAAAAAAAAAAAAAAAAACGCTCCATCGCTAATACAGTTTTTCAACCAGCGTTTTTTTGAGCTCCAGTGTGGGTGGAGCCTAAGCATTTTGTATATTACAGATTGAATTTTGTAATTCACTAAAGGAATTGGCATATAAATCTGCTGAAATCACAACACAATTCTGAATTATTTGAACAGTAAGGGCACAAATCGCACCATGTGCTATGGGTGGCGCGGGGTAGCCTTGCCCAAAGAAGTCCGAACGCATCAACAAGGCATTTTGCTTTTTTATTGTATGAGTATTGGTGTGCTGTGCGCCATGTGGCGAGACGCACTACGCCGCACAGTGCTCTAGGGCACATGACTAAAGTGGTTGTAAACCTCAGACATGAAAAATAAACAAAGCACATCCCTCTATAGCAGTGATGGAGAACCTTGGCACCCCAGATGTTTTGGAACTACATTTCCCACGATGCTCATGCACTCTGCAGTGTAGTGGAGCATCATGGGAAATGTAGTTCCAAAACATCTGGGGTGCCAAGGT
Organism: Lithobates sylvaticus; assembly: GCA_028564925.1. NCBI lineage: Eukaryota > Metazoa > Chordata > Amphibia > Anura > Ranidae > Lithobates > Lithobates sylvaticus. The sequence goes on along the minus strand of CM053031.1, from coordinate 9,163,073 downwards.
TCACCACCACTGGCCTATAGTGTGTACTTGTCTCAAGCCAGAGCACTAATGTGTCATTTCTGTCTGCTGCCTCCGCTATCGGCAGGAGTCACTTCTGGTAAGGTTTTCCTGACACCAAGAGGTAAAAAGGTGACAGGGGAAAGGAGCTCCAGCACACAGCCTGTGACCGACAGCCTCAGCTCTGCTCCTGTGTGAAGGGGGTGTGTCTTGTCCCTCCAATCAGAGCTCTTCTCGCTGAGCTTTGCACAGTTTAAAGGGGTTGTAAACCTTTTGTGTTTGTTATAGGATGCATTAAGGTGAAAACTTCTGTCAGTGACCGTCCCCGCCCTCCCCCCCACCATTAACTTAACTGAGCCCTAGAACTTGACCCATAGGGAGGAGCTGTCTCGCTGCCCGGGGTTTTTGGCTCTTGATTGGATAGATTGAAAGCCATTGGCTCCTGCTGCGGTCAATCAAATCCAATGTTGTGGGAAAGCGCTTCTCCCAGTGGGTCATCTGATGTGGGGAGGAGCCGTGAGAGCTGCCGAGGGACCCCAGAAGAGAAGGATTTGGGCCACTCTGTACAAAGCGAGCTGCACAGTGGAGTTAAAGCGGAGTTCCGGACATCATTTTTTTTTTTTTATATCTCAAAATGATTGTACTATATATGCAGAAACACATTAATTAAGAAAGATGCGTTCATTAATGTATTTAAAAGCGTACTTTATATCTCATCAGTGCTCTTGTGGCGGTTTCCATTTTAGGTATGGGCATGTGAAGCCCAGTTGATTTATTTTCGGGGGTTTCCTGGAGAGAGGAGCATGCTGGGTAACCAGCATGCACCTTTCCATCTCGCACATACGCAGTTAAAGGGCGATATCGTATCGCCGTTAGTGTGTATAGTTGCCATAACAACGGGCGGCGACGGCGTAAAATCCCGCCCAGTTGTTCATTTCCTGCCTGCAAATAACACGTGTTTTCAGCACACTCATGGGAAATTATGACACTCATTTCCCATGAGGAAATGCAAGTAAGGAAGAAAGATACAACACCGCGGAATAGGAAGAAGGCAGATTAGGACTTCTGCATAGCAACAGGGTTTTCCAGGCAAGTGAAACCTTTTTTTTTTTTTTACAAAATGATTTTTTGTACATTAAAAAAGGAAGATAATAATGTGAAATGTATTTTTAGGGTGGCCCTCCACTTTAAGTATGATAGATTTGTTATTTAAAAAAAAAAAAAAAAAAAAAAAAAAAAAAAAAAAATCTTTAGTGTCCCGTTAACTTCAGCTCCCCACCCATGCCTTCTGAAAGCTCAAACAAGCTTTATTAATTCTGCACTTTGAATAGCTGTAGAGGAGAGAGAGCTGCAAGTAAACAGGTACAAATTATGTAGGAGGATTTGCTTCATCTCTGCGCATCACCTGAGGCCAGTCACTTCACTGGGTATATGGAAGGGTTTATAATCACTTTAACCACTTCACCTCTGGAAGATTTACCCCCCCCCCCCCTATTCACGATCAGGCCATTTTTTCAATACAGCACTGCACTAATTTAAATTATATTTGTGCAGTCATGCAACTCTATGCCCAAACAAGGTTTGTGTCCTTCATTCCCCCCACAAATAGAGCTTTCTTTTTGTGGCATTTGATCCCCTCTCTGGTTTTACATTTTTGCAATATAAAACATTTTTTTTTTTAAATGATTTGTTACTTGTTATTACTTGTTGTTACTTCTGCTATGAAACATATCCAGCAAAAAAATTCTTCATAATTTTTTGCCAAAATGTATTCTGCTACATCTTTGTTTAAAAAAATAAATAAATAGAAAAAATAATAAGAGCCGGTTCACACTCGGGCAACACGACTTCCAGCGCGACTTTTGGAGGCAACTTGGACACGACTTGAGTATAAATAACAACGCGACTTGGAGCGACTTCAACACGACTTCAAAGCGGAGTGACACTGTCTGTTAGGCCCCTTTCACACGAGGCGGACTCCGCTTCCACGGAGCCCGCATCTGTCTGTCGGCTCAGCGCGAGATCTCTCCGTTGATCTCCGCTGAGCCGGCGGATGACAAGCCTCTCTGCGCTCACTGACCGGGGAGGAGCTTGCGAGCGCCGCTGGTCTCTATGGAGAGATCGGATGAAAACGGACAGCGTGTCAGTTTTCATCAGATCTCACCCGATCCGATAGCGACGGATCTGGACGTGGGGCCGTCCGTCTGCTTTTGGCGGATCGGACCGGGTCGGATGTCAGCGGAGATGTCTCCGCTGACATCCGACGCTCCATAGACTAACATGGAGCGGCCGTTCAGATCCGCCGTCAAAACTGACAGGCGGATCTGAACGGTCCGACCGTGTGAAAGGGGCCTTATTTTTTTTTTTTTTTTTTGTGCAATGAGAAGGATTAGGAGATGTACTGCTGCCGGTTTTCGTCACAAATAAACACTTATAAAAAGTGTTGCTGCTGGGTGCCATCTTGCCTGTGGGCATGTGAAACCACACAGGCACCTTCTATGGCCCAGCATGCACCGCCGTTACTGCGCCGATCTCGCGCGTGCGCAGTAACGACAAAGTGTAGCTCACGTTCGCCGAAATCTCGCGAGATTTCAGCAGGAGCCCCGTAAATCTCGCAAGATTTTGGCGGATGTCCGCACTGACTCCTGGGAGCAATGATACCAGATTCCAGGAGACAGTGCGACATGACGAGGATCGACGCACAGACCCCGCCCACCCCGAAGAGACAGAGCAGCAATTACAAGTTAAGTGAAAAAAAAAAAAAAAACACTTCATTTAGTACTCTTTGCCTGATTTGGAAGGCAAAGAGATTTACTAAATGAAGTGTGTGCACAAGCGCTTTAAGTCGCCCCAGGTCAGGCGACTTTGGCCAATCGGAGAATAATCAGCTCTCAAGGGGGAACTCCACGCTAAATTTTAAATAAAAAAACGGCATGGGTTCCCCCTCCAGGAGCATACCAGGCCCTTAGGTTTGGTAAGGATTTTAAGGGGAACCCCCCTATGCCGAAAAAACGGCGTGGGGGTACCCCCAAAATCCATACCAGACCCTTATCCGAGCACGCAGCCTGGCCAGTCAGGAAAGGGGGTGGGGACAAGCGAACGCCCCCCCTCCTGAACAGTACCAGGCCACATGCCCACAACATGGGGGGGTGGGTGCTTTGCGGAAGGGGGGCTACTTTCACACTGGAGCAGCAGCATTAGCGGTAGAGCTGCAACTAACGATTATTTTCATAATCGATTAGTTGGCCGATTATTGTTTCGAATAAAAAAAATAAAAAAAAATGTGTGGTGTATAATTTAGTTAATATGTAAAGTTTTTAAAAAAAAGGCAATTTTTTCCTAAATATCTCTATGCAGTGGTAAATATAAATAACTATATGGTTAGGGAGCAAAATATTTAACCCACTCTGAGAATAACAGACAGAAGAGATATATACTTTTTTTGGCCAATTTGTTGTTGGGCAGATTAAAAAACACAAATTGCTGCAAAAACGCATTACATGCTTTTCTGCAGCTTCTCCATTGAAGTATATCGAACCAAAAAAAGCATCGCTTTGAGTTTAAAAAAAGTCCCTGACACTTTCCAAACAGCAGCGGCTGAAAAAAGCGTAGATGTGATCGTGTCCCATAGGAAACCATGTAAATGAACTGTAGTGCGTTTCTGCAAAAAGCACCAAAAAACACACAGATGTGAACCAGGCCTGAGACGTTTAGTAACATAATGGGGGTTAAAAAAACTAAAATTAGCCCCTTTATAGTACAAAAAAAAAAAAAAAAAAAAGCAGATAATCACTACCGTAGGGGTTAATTTTTTTTACTGTAGAACTGTGAAAGTTATATTTGCAGTAGCGATTATTTGCTCTTTTTGTACTATAAAGGGCTCATTTTAGTTTTTTTTAACTCCATTATGTTACTGGCCGATTAATCGATTATGAAAATAGTAATCGATTAATCGATTAGTTGTTTCAGCCCTAATTAGCGGTAAAGCTTTACCGTGGTTTGGGCGGTAGCGGGGCACTTTTAACCCTCCAAAATGGGGGTTAAAAGTGCCTGGGATGCATCGCTTTCGAAGCGGTGCCCATTCATTGCAATGGGCAGGGGCAGTGTATACTGCGCTCCCACACCGCCCCAAAGATGCTGCTCACAGGACTTTTGTTCCCCCATCCTGCAAGTGCACCGCCCCAGTGTGAAAGCACTCGGACTTTCACACTGGGGTGGCTTGAGAGGTAGTTTTCAGGTGCTTTACATGCGCTATATGTAGCGCTAAAATGCCTAAAAACTGCCTCAGTGTGAAAGGGGTCTTACCTGTGGTACGTTTTTCATGCGATTTTTGAGTCACATGACCTATGAAAAACACACCATAAAACCGTGGGGAAAAATCGCAGCAAGATCTAGCGTTTTCAGCGCCTATGGGCAGAAATGACATTTTCGGCTGACGAAAATTTAGGTGCATCGCTAGGCAGATCCCAAGTGTGACACGGGTCATTGTGCGAATTAGTCCAGGGTTGGGTGGAGGTGGAGGGTTAATATTGTAAAATATACATTTGTCCTGTTAAGCCATAAACGATCAGTTTGTCTGAGCCTACACGTTTATGATAAGGATCGTGGGGGAGGAGCAGGATGCTTGTAGTTGCCTCCAGCACTGATTTATCAATGAGAAAACCAAAAGCAGCTGGATGAGAACTTTTATCTTGCCCGACTCCTGTTTTCCACTGTCTGCGGGGTCGGTAAAAATGAACCCCTTTCTAATGGTCCTTTAAGAAGATCGTAGCGCCAGAAGCTTTCCCGATAATGTGATCACCGCTATTGGCTGTCAGTGATCAAACGGTCAGGAGCCTGTTCTACTGGCTCCTGATTGCATCTAATGCCCACATGCTGCCACATATGTGCACAATGCCAACGTGAGGAAGTTAAAGCAGAACTTCACCCCATCTATATATAAAAACATACAGCCCCAATCCTCCTCTTCTCGGGTCCCTTGCCGGCGCTCCGGGCCACTCCCTCCTGCCAAGTGCCCCCAAAGCAAGCAGTTTGCAATGGGGGGGGGGGCACCCGAGCAGGCTTGCTCTCGAGCTGCAGCTGTGTGTCCATTCACACAGAGCCGTAGCTTGGCACCACCACCTCTCGCTCTCCTGATTGGCTCAGTGGCTGTGACTGACAGCAGCGGGAGCCAATGAGGAGGCAGAGGCCCCGGAGAGCAGAGGCACTCGTGCACATCCCTGGATTGAGATGGGGCTCAGGTAGGTATTAAGTGGGGTCTGAGGGGGGCTGCTGCACACAGAAGGTTTTTTTACCTTCATGTATAGAATGCATGAAGGTAAAAAACCTTGAGCCTTTAGAACCACTTTAAAGGGGTTGTAAATAGGGTTGTGCCAATACCAGTATCAATACCGAGTATTTTCACAAGTGTCGGTACTCGTGCAAATGCACCGATACCTGAAACTGATACTTTCAGACTTGGTTATTTGAGCTGTCAGTGGGTCTCCTCTGTTGACAGCTGAAGTGTTAAAGAAGTCCGGTAATTGGAGCTGTCAAAAATAAAAAAATAAAATAAAAAGCACCTGGCAATGTTTATTAACAGCGATGAAACACTAAAATAAAAAGAAACATTGTTTCTTTTTGTATCTTTCCTTTTCTTCATCTGCAGATCAAAGGGATGAGCAAATGTTCCTCTGTTTAACCCCTTAATTTACTTGAATCAGCCTTAATTAACTTCCTATTCTCCTCCATTTAATTATTATTTTCCTGCTTTTTTTTTTTTATAAACGATAAACAATTAAAACTTTTTTTGGTCAGCTTTGTCAGTAAATATATTTTACACATATATTAACAACATATATTTACACATTTATATTGAAAAAGCGCAAAACAAAAAGAAAAAAAGAAAAATGTATTTAATTTAGAAAAAACTTTTCAGTGCTTTGTACCATTGCTGACAGCTGAAGTGAATACAAAACCGTTGCGGTAGGTATCGATAATTGGCATCGGCGAGTACTAAAAAAAAATAAAATAAAAAAGTATCGGTACTTTGTACTCATCAAAAAAAAAAAAAAAAAAAGAAATGGTAGCGGTGCTTCCCTAGTAAACTTGAGGTTTTTCATCTTAATGCATTCTATGCATTAAGGGGAATAACCTTCTGTAATGCAGCAGCCCCCCCCCCCCCCTTTTACTTACCTGAACCCGGTCTTTCCAGCAACGGGGACGAGGACACCAGCTCCAGTCGGTGTCTTGGGTCCTGATTGGATGGATACCAGCGCAGCCATTGGCTCACCGTTGCTGTCAATCAAACCCAATGACACGGGAGCCGGGGACGAGTCATGTCGTCTGTGTCAATGGACGCAGCAGCAGGATATGGGAGCGCACCCGCACAAGTGCCCCCCGAGGGAGAGCGACTCTCCAACGGGGCACTCAAGTAGAGGAGGAGCCAGGAGTGCTGCTGAGGGACCCCAGAAGAGGAGGATCGGGGGCCACTCTGTGCAAAACCAGCTGCACAGAGGAGGCACGTATGACATGTTTGTTTTTGTTTTTTTTAAAACAAACCTTCACATATCCTCTAACAGAAGCTCATTGTTTGGGTTTACATAGCGCTAAGAGGAAACCGTGGTGTTTAAGAGTGCAGAACACATGCAGCCCTGCAGATCCATATCAAACAATGCTGACTGAGAAGACTGTGGGCACATGGTAATAAGTGGAGCAGTGTACAGAGCAGTGTACAGAGCACTGTATACGAAGCCTGTATACACAGAGAAGAGCTACACACCCACAGCCAGGCTCGTGATGAGATTACATGATGCCTGGGATAATGGATTTCAGATGTCATTCATTTCAGCACCTGTAAAAAACAGAAAGAAAAAAAAAAAAAATAGCAACCCGTAACTCATCTAACCAGAGATTACCAAATAAATGGGTGTCAAGCAGATCACCAAATACCTGAACGTCTGGAGAAACGTTCCAAACAATGCAGACTGTCCTGAGCAGCAGATCGGCGGCGGTCTTCCGCACGGCGTGAAGCTGCAGAACAGCTACACCCTTTTGCATCAACTCTGCTAATTAACCCATTTCAAGAGACACAGATGGAAGAGGTGCCGGAGATTCTCCCAGAATGATGGCTAGGAAGCCCCACAGAGGCTTGTCAGACACAATCGCTGGAGGCCAATCGCTGCTCGAGTCTGTGAAATCAGCTTCTGTTCACATGGGAGGATCCCGACAGCACAATTTGGGTATAAAGAACAAAGACGGCTTGAAAATTCCACTCAATAGAAAGCTTGTAGTTGGTCATGTCTACAGGGAGCTACCCAGGAAAAAAACGCGATTCACAGGGACGGCTCCCTTTCCCCTGCCCCCCCCCCCCCCCCGATAAAAAAGAAACCGAATACGTCTCAGGGGTGACAAGGACACCGGATGTTCAGCATGGCGTGGACAAGAGACTGTGCGGGAAACTATGCCAATCACTCTGAATAAAAGCAGGAGGCTCCGTGTTCTACCATTCGGAGGTCTGCCCCCCCCCCCCCTATTTATAGAAATCTGATCCAATACAAATCCTAAATTATCAACAATATTACACAAAATTGTAATAGATGAACTGTAAAAGGCTGTACAGCCATTCGATCAGCTCAGCACATGTTCCCACCCTTGCTGGTATGTAACCTGAGCTCTGCCCGAAAACGATATAAAAAAAAAAATCAATACACCTGTCCACTAAACGGTCTTAAAGGGTAACTCGTTCATGGAAAAAAAAAAAAAAAAAAAACAGATTAAAAAAAAAAGAATATATATATATAAAAATAAATAAAAAAATTTAAAAAAATAAAAAAAACACACAATAGTGTTTTCAATTGCAACATACAGCAAGTAAAATTGTAATTAAAATGTTACCAATACCAGGAATACACGACAAGTAAATCAGATAAACATTTCCATTCCGCGAACGATTGGCCAATTTTCTACTCGCTGATGCGCAGCAAGTAATACCCGATATTGATATTGTGAATGAAAAAGACCGATTAAAAAAAAATGTAAAAATTGTATCGTAAAGGTAGTGGAGATTCCATCCTTTTTACTATTTGTTTTATTTAAGAAATTAGAAAATGACAGTAGAACCGATGGTATCTTCTGTATGGGGTTATATGTTTGGGAAATGACTTAATTGATTGTACTCATAGACGTGAACAATATGTGAGATGTGAAGATGGTAAAGTGTATCCCTTGTTTTTTCCTAGAAATAAATAAAGATTTAAATTTGAAAAAAAAAAAAAAAATTGTATCGTTAGCGAATGAACGCTATTGTATTTGTTGGTATGAAGGTCGTCCTTAAAACATCACTTGAACATATATCACGCACGAGCGGAACGAGTAGACGACCCCACTTGTACGCGAGACGTCAACACTACGTATGAAATCGATTGCTCTTTTTTAAAGATTTCTTTTGATTGGTTAATGTTGGCGTAGCAACGATTTAGACACACTTCGTTGGTCAGCGGTCGGGCGATTGGTCAATTTTCCAACGTGTATTCCTGCTATAAATCTGCAGCCGCTGTAATTTTCTGTAAAATGCAATGATGTGGAAGCCTGGAGGCGTTCTGTACACAGATAGTCATACAACCCCCCCCCCCCCCCCCGGAATGTAATTTCCTCCTTGTGTGATTGGCTCACTGATTTTCACAGAAGGCAGATATTGGGCATCCCCTGCAACAAAAATGTCTTTTTTTTTTTTAGTGAGATACTCCCAATAGGAAATCGCGTCTAAAGAGGATGCAGACCCTGCCACTTTCCTCATTAGAATCCTGCAAGTGCAGCAGCTGATAATTATAAAGTCACACCCATTCACTCTGCACATAGATACAGACAAACAGCTACTTCTTCAGAATAATAAAAATGTAGGAATCTGTGTTGCAATGAACATAGATCACCCAGAGGGGGAGGAGTTTTTTTTTTTTTTTTTTTCTCTCAACAAAAGTGGCGTTACTCTTGAACATCACTTGAATAGTGCAGGTATGCGGGCAATGCCGGTAACCCGTCTTCCAAGCAGTTTTTTTTCAAACTAGAGGGCCCTTCATCCTGGGTCCAAGATACGCACCAACCTTAAATTTGTTTCCAAGTTTAGACTCCGCCCCTGTCACCATAAGCCCCACCTCCTGACATTCAACTTTTAAAATCGCAAAACCTCAGTGACCAACATAGACTCTGTCATTAGATCATTTAAGAGCAGAGGGCGAGGCTAAAGCTGGCTGTAGGCAGTTCAAGACACTCAAAGTGGATGGAGGAGTCCCGTCCCATCTTAGGATGAAGAAATCATTCTCCGGAGACCAGACATTGACAAACGAAGGAGTCCGTCTGCCAATTATCCAAACCTGGGACATGCACAATGGTCAGGGTGCTAATAGGGGTACAACCAGAGCAGTTAGTAGAAGCACCACAGAGGTGGTCCCAAGCATGCCCTGTGGCTCCCAAATGCACACAGGCTGGAGAGTGTCAGGCCAGATCCAGTAGAACAGCCCCCCCTCTTAACAGTCTTTGCCACTTTGGTCTTCAAGGACAGGTTTCCATGGCCGTGCATGGAGAAGTCCAGTGCCAACATTACAAGACGGCCACCCTTCCTCTTCCTGGCGGGGTCCTATTACCCTAGGGCAGGCATGTCCAAAGTCCAGCCCGCGAGCCAATTGTGGCATGTGTTCCGGTTTCATACGGCCCCACTGGTAATTTGGAGAGATAGATATATATATAGATATAGATATATCAAAGCCATTGGGCCAATGAGGAGAAGGAGAGTGTATGGGGGGGGCACAGCTCTGTGTGTATTATGTACACACCCCTGCCCTCATAGCAAGTTGCTTGCTTTTGGGGGGTACTGGTCAAAGGGGAGGAGCTAGACGCGTCAGAGGGGGACCCGAGAAGAGGATCAGGGCTGCTCTGTGCAAAACCATTACAGAGCAGGCAAGTAGAACAGGTTTGTTTTATGTTTTTTTAAAGAATATTTAATATCACTTTAAGAAAATTTAATTTTTTTTTACACTTGAGTGCAGAAATCTGGAGAGTTGGACCACAACACAAAGCAGTGTCCCTACTTCCCTGCGGTCCAACACCTCCCCCCACAGTGAGTGCACCAATCACCAACGTTCTCACTACCTGAAAAGCTCTGTAGGCCCACTGTGGGGTAGGGGTGGCCAAACTGCTGCTTTGTGTAGGATTGGTCCCACTCATGAAAGTTCAACTGAGCTTTGATTCCCGGGAACTTTTACTAACCATCAACTGTCGGGTATTGCTGGGACTTGGCAAACAGAAGACTGGCTCTACTTTCCTTTAATACTAGCCCTGGAAATTCCAGTTTTTGAGGAACCTGACATGCTTGGATGGTGAGAAGCTGCTGTGAGGTAAGACACCAACCAGATAATTATAGTCTCACTCTATGCATAAATATATCTCCAAGCAAAGTACATTTATGTCACACAAAAGGTTAAGCGTTGACCCGACATGCTGCCTGAAGGTATGCGTCTCGTCGGAGCAATACTGATCTGGGCGATTTATCCGCAATGAGCAGATGTGACCTGTGAGAACGACTCCTGGAATGTGAGCCGCTTCTACATAACATCGCAAAACACCGGAAAAGAGAACATATCTTCATCAATAGGGCAAAGGGCCTCACCTGACCCCAGGGCTGCAGTTTACAGACCATTGCTCTAGAGCAGTGGCCCAGTACAAGTCTTCCCTCTCCCAAACCTCCAGCCAGCCCCAAACCTCGCACAGTGCCTCCCAGCTACCATAGTGTCCCCCCCCCCCCCCAACCTTCCACAGTGACCCACAGTACCTCCGGGCTCCCATAGTGTCCCCCAACCTTTCCCGGCTCCCATAGTGTCCCCCAACCTTCCATAGTGACCCACAGTGCCTCCCAACTCCAATAGTGTCCCCCAACCTTCCATAGTGACCCAGAATACCTCCGGGCTCCCATAGTGTCCCCCAACCTTCCATAGTGACCCACAGTACCTCCGGGCTCCCATAGTGTCCCCCAACCTTCCATAGTGACCCACAGTACCTCCGGGCTCCCATAGTGTCCCCCAACCTTCCATAGTGACCCACAGTGCCTCCCAACTCCAATAGTGTCCCCCAACCTTCCATAGAGACCCACAGTGCCTCCCAACTCCAATACTGTCCCCCAACCTTCCATAGTGACCCACAGTACCTCCGGGCTCCCATAGTGTCCCCCAACCTTCCATAGTGACCCACGGTGCCTCCCAACTCCAATAGTGTCCCCAAACCTTCCATAGTGACCCACAGTACCTCCGGGCTCCCATAGTGTCCCCCAACCTTCCATAGTGACCCACAGTACCTCCGGGCTCCCATAGTGTCCGCCAACATTGCATAGTGACTCACAGTACCTCCGGGCTCCATATAGTGTCCCCCAACCTTCCATAGTGACCCACAGTGCCTCCCAACTCCAATAGTGTCCCCCAAACTTCCATAGTGACCCACAGTACCTCTGGTCTCCCATAGTGTCCCCCAAATTTCTATAGTGACCCACAGCAACTCCCAACTCCATATAGTGTCCCCCAACCTTCCATAGTGACCCACAGTGCCTCCCAGCTCTCAGTGTCCCCCAACCTTCCATAGTGACCCACAGTGCCTCCCAGCTTCCATAGCGTTCCCCAACCTTCCATAGTTACCCACAGTGTCTCTCAGCTCTCAGTGTCCCCCAACCTTCCATAGTGACCCACAGTGCCTCCCAGCTCCAATAGTGTCCCCCAACCTTCCATAGTTACCCACAGTGTCTCTCAGCTCTCATAGTGACCCACAGTGCCTCCCAGCTCCCATAGTGACCCACAGTGCCTCCCAGCTCCCATAGTGTCCCCCAACCTTCCATAGTGACCCACAGGGCCTCCCAGCTCTCATAGTGACCCACAGTGCCTCCCAGCTTCCATAGCGTTCCCCAACCTTCCATAGTGACCCACAGTGTCTCTCAGCTCTCATAGTGACCCACAGTGCCTCCCAACTCCAATAGTGTCCCCCAACCTTCCATAGTGACCCACCACCCACCTTCCATAGTGACCCACAGTGTCTCTCAGCTCTCATAGTGACCCACAGTGCCTCCCAGCTCCCATAGTGTCCCCCAACCTTCCATAGTGACCCACAGTGCCTCCCAGCTCTCATAGTGACCCACAGTGAGCTCTGACTCGGCTTGGGTGCCCCCTGTAGCAAGCTGCTGGCTGAGGGGCACACAAAGGAGGGAGGGGCTAGGAGCAGCAAAGCGGGACCCAAGAAGAGGAGGATCCAGGCTGCTCTGTGCTAAAACAACTGCATATAGAAGGCAAGTATAAACTCGTTTGTCATTTAAAAAAAAATAAAAATACAAGCCTTTACAATCACTTTAAAATGTCAACAGCGATGTCAGATGGTGACCAGTGACGTGTCCCATATGATTGCCTAGAGGGGGGGGGGGGGGGGGCGATCTTCCTTCCAGTGGCGAGGGAAGTGACGTAAGGAGGCGAGTAAGGAGGCAGATTACGAGGGACCCCCTAGCAACAGGCATTAAGAGGGGAGTAAAAAAAAAAAAAAAAAAAAACACATTATTAATCATTTTTAATGCAGCTGAAAAATGCTAAAATAATTTTAGGAGTGGAACTCCACTTTAAGCTAGAATCTTCTGCATCCTCCACAGCCATCTAATAATAGTGTTGTGCCCATTACTATTTTTCAGAATAGGACCATTTGGTCAATTTGTGTCTGTTGATTTACTCATATGCCGCGTACACGCGGTCGGAATTCTCTTCGGAAAAAGCTCTGATGGTTTTCCCGTCGGAATTCCGACGGAATTCGCTCAAACTGTCTTGCCTACACACGGTCACACCAAATTCCGACGGTCAGTAACACCGCGGCATAAAACACGTTCGACAGCACTATAAGAGGAAGTTTAATGCTTCCGAGCATGCGTTAAATTGTTTCCGAGCATGCGTCGGAATTTTGCGTGTCGGAATTGCATACACACGATCGGAAAATCCGATAGAAAGGGTTTTCTGTCTGAAAAATTGAGCACAGGTTCTCAATCCAATGTCCGTTGGAAATTCCGACAGAAAAAGACCGTTGGGCGTACACACGGTCGGAAAATCCGATGAAAAGCTCCCATCGGACTGTTTTCATCGGAAATTCTGACCGTGTGTACGCGGCAATAGAGGACATTGTTTGTTGGGCTGCCTCCGGATGATGCTTGGCACATCACTTTTATGAGGGCTCCTCTCTATATGTAAGTGGCACTCTCTGCACATGGCGTCTCCATATATTTATATGGGGATTATTTTTGCAAAATGTTATGATGCATTTTTCATCTGATCAAAAAAAATTTTGTTAAGGTTTTACTCCTTTTCTTTTGTACAGGGTCTCTGTCTATAGTCAAAGAAATAAAGTCCTGAGGAAGCGAAACGCGTTGAGACCTCTCTGACCTAGTAGCAACAAAGGTCCATATGATATAATATAAGTGATCAATTGATTAGAGCTCTATTATTCTTGTTGTTTTTATAGAATGTGTAAACATTTAATACCGTATATACTCGAGTATAAGCCGAGTTTTTCAGCACATTTTTTTGTGCTGAAAGTGCCCGCCTCGGCTTATACTCGAGTCAAGCACTTTTCTGCAGCAAAAATAAAATAAAATTTCCGACCCAATTTGGGCCCCGTATCTCGGGGCCACTTAGTGCTAGGAACCCCAAATTTGGTATTCAAACCCAGTGGACCTAGCACTAAAACATATCCAAAGATGGGGTTCCTAGCACTAAGTGGCCCTGAGATACGGGGCCCCAAAGTCGGTTCAGATAATGTCATTCTCTGCTGCAGAAAAGTGCTTGACATTTTCTGACCCGACTTTGGGGCCCCGTATCTCAGGGCCACTTGGTGCTAGGAACCCCAAATTTGGTATTCAAACCTAGTAGAACTATCACTACAACATATCCAAGATGGGATTCCTAGCTCCAAGTGACCCAGAGATACAGGGCCCCAAAGTCGGTCAACTGTGTTCATCTGCAGCAATGTCATTTTGGGACCCTTTGGTTCCAGAGCCCCCCTGCAGCTAGGGGGGCATTTAGGAACCCTTAACTACCAAGTTTGAAGTTCGGGGGACCTATGGCTGCAAATGGGCACAGTGAGGCATGCAAATGGGCATTGTTGACCCTCTTTTCCACTTACAGTAGCTGCGCATTTCTCACCCTAGGCTTATACTCGAGTCAATACGTTTTCCCAGTTGTTTGTGGTAAAATTAGGTGCCTCGGCTTATATTCGAGTATATACGGTAATCAATTTTTGTAATAAAGAGATTTAGTAATATTATATAGAGATTGTTCTTCTCTGGTACCAGTAAAATCCACTCAATCTGTCCAATTTTCTTTAAACAGATTTCATATGGCTGAGGTACTCCCATAGCCAAAACAACTTCTATATAAATAAAACCTGGAAGCTGATTGGTTTCTATGCAGAGCTGCACCAGATTTCGAACTCTCCAGTTTTAGTAAATGAGCCCCCATAGCGGCTTCCCTTTTCTACACAAGGAAGGGAACAAACACCTGTTCTGATGGAATGTTCTGCATATCATATTAATCAATCAGAAGCTCTGGTAATGCCCGACAGGCTATGCTCCAATTTGTTTGGCGCAACAGCATCCTACATGATAAAACAGTCTTCACATATGACTGTTGCATACTACACAGATCAACCATAACAGTATCACCCCCACCCATAACATGACCACCCATCTAATAATGAGAAGGTCACATGAATGGTTTAGCAGCAGAACCTTGCCCAAAGCATCACATTGCCTCCGCCGGCATGTCTTCTTATCCTGGTGGCATCTCTTCCCCAGGTAAGTTACCCACCTGACCATCCACATGAAGGAAAAGAAAATGTCATTCATCAGACCAGGCCACCTTCTTCCATTGCTCCGTGGTCCAGCTCCGAGGGTCATGTGCCTTTTTTGTAGGTGCTTTTGGCTGTGGACACGGGTCACCATGGGCACCCTGACCAGTCTGCAGCTACACATCCCCCATACACAACAAACTGTGACGCTCTGTGTATTCTGAGACCTTCCCAACAGAACCAGCATTCCCTTTTTTTTTTGCAATTTGAGCTCCAGTAGCTCTTCGGCTCGATTCACACCAATGCATTTTTAGTGCTTTTTGCATTTTACAGATTTGCACTACAGAAGGTGTTCCATTGGAAACCATGTTAAAATGAACTGTAGTTCAAATCTGCAAAATGCAAAAAGCACTAAAAATGCCATAGGTGTGAATCAAGCCTTCTATTGGATTGGACTACACAGACCAGCCTCCACTCAATGAGCCTCGGCCCCCCCATGACCATGTTGTCAGTTTTCCTATACCGATACTTTTTTTTTTTATGTGCGACAGTGGCACTAACATGCAGCACTGACGGGTAGTGATGAGGTGTGGACTGTCAGTAGCTTATTATTTTTGCAACTTTTTTTTATTACAATTAATATATTTTTTTTTTTTTGGGGGGGGGGGGGGGGGGGGGCAGTGGACGGTGTCAGTATTTGTTTTTTTATTATTTTTACAATTTAACCTTTAACTATTACAATTCTCTTTATTTTATTTTTTATTTCCATCAGCCCTGTTGGGAGGCTTTGGCGAGATATCAGGGGTCAAAACGCTGACATGTCCCCTTTCAGACAGAGAAAGGGAGCGAGGACACAGATTCCCCAGTCCCTTTCTCTGCAGCGTCAGCTGCACTGAAAAATGAATGGATAGGAGAAAGCGGCTCCTCTCCATTCATAAACTGAAACATTGTAAACACAGATTATGATTTTTTCAGTTATAAATGCACAGAGCCAGTGCATTCAGAAAAGGAAGGAGCCAGTAAATGACAGATTTGCCGGCTCCTTCTTCCGCTCACCATCCTGACAGGTCTGGGACGAGGTAAGGGGGACCGGAGGAGGACCCGGGGAGCCGGAGAGAGGGGAGGAGTACACCAGAGAGAGGGGAGGAGTACACCAGAGAGAGGGGAGGAGTACACCAGAGAGAGGGGAGGAGTACACCAGAGAGAGGGGAGGAGTACACCAGAGAGAGGGAGGAGTACACCAGAGAGAGGGGAGGAGTACACCAGAGAGAGGGGAGGAGTACACCAGAGAGAGGGGAGGAGTACACCAGAGAGAGGGGAGGAGTACACCAGAGAGAGGGGAGGAGTACACGGAGGACACAGGGACAGTCAGGGTTATTGGTGAGGCAGTGAGGCCAGTTCTAAGCATCAATCTCCCTGTAAAGCTTTCAATAAAGCACCTGACAACCACAGGAGGGAGAGGAGGAGAAGCGGCTGTCATAAAAGCTATACAGGGAGATAATAAAAGGAAACATTGTAAACACAGATTTCGATGTTTCAGTTATGAATGCACAGAGTCGGTGCACTCAGAAAAGGAAGGAGCCAGTAAATGACAGATTTACCGTCTCCTTCCTCCGCTCTCCATCCTGACGGGTCTGGGACGAGGGAAGGGGGACCGGCGGAGAGAGGGGGGGGAAGAGTACGGCGGAGAGAGGGGGGGGGGGAGAGTACGGCGGAGAGAGGGGGGGAAGAGTACGGCGGAGAGAGGGGGGGAAGAGTACGGCGGAGAGAGGGGGGGGAAAGAGTACGGCGGAGAGAGGGGGGGGGAAGAGTACGGCGGAGAGAGGGGGGGGGGGGGAAGAGTACGGCGGAGAGAGAGGGGGGGGGGGGGAGAGTACGGCGGAGAGAGGGGGGGGGAAGAGTACGGCGGAGAGAGGGGGGGGAAGAGTACGGCGGAGAGAGGGGGGGGGAAGAGTACGGCGGAGAGAGGGGGGGGAAGAGTACGGCGGAGAGAGGGGGGGGGGGGAAGAGTACGGCGGAGAGAGGGGGGGGAAGAGTACGGCGGAGAGAGGGGGGGGAAGAGTACGGCGGAGAGAGGGGGGGGGAAGAGTACGGCGGAGAGAGGGGGGGAAGAGTACGGCGGAGAGAGGGGGGGGAAGAGTACGGCGGAGAGAGGGGGGGGAAGAGTACGGCGGAGAGAGGGGGGGGGAAGAGTACGGCGGAGAGAGGGGGGGGAAGAGTACGGCGGAGAGAGGGGGGGGAAGAGTACGGCGGAGAGAGGGGGGGGAAGAGTACGGCGGAGAAAGAGGGGGAAGAGTACGCCGGAGAGAGAGGGAAAAAAACCCGGACGACACGGGGACCGTCAGGGTTATCGGTGAGGCAGTGGGGCCAGTTCTAAGCATCAATCTACCTGTAAAGCTTTCAATAAAGCACCTGACAACCACAGGAGGGAGAGGAGGAGAAGCGGCTGTCAAAAGCTATACAGGGAGATCAGTGCTTGTAACTTCCCCCACCGCCGCAACGATCACCTGTGAGGCTGCCCTTTTCCCCTAACAAAAGGGCTCGCTGCTCCAGGTGAGACAGGAAGCCTAATGATATCACAGGTGCCGGCCTCGGCTCGCCTCCGCATACGATAAACACTGAAGAAATGACTACAAGAGCCATCAAAATTCTTATTTAATAAAGGAACATCCCAAGTGTTAGACAGTTCAAATGGTAAAGCGTTTCACACACTTACAGGTGCGCTTATTGATTACCGATGAATGAATAAGCGCACCTGTAAGTGTGTGAAACGTGTCTACCAATTGAACTGTCTAACACTTGGGATGTTCGTTTAATAAATAAGAATTTTGATGGCTCTTGGAGTGCAGCCATTTCTTCAGTGTTGCCCTTTTCCCCTGATGAGGTGGAGGACGCCATGTCCGATACAACAGGTATCGGATCAAACATCAGAGCCCTTACACGAGTACCGACGCTCGCGCAAGCGCTTGGCATCGGTGCAACTCTAACTTTCAACTCACCAACTTCAGGCACAACACGTTCCCTTGCGGCCCAATATATCCCACCCACGTAGAGGTGCCTTTGTAATGAGACATTGAATGTTTTTGCCCTTTACCAGTCAATGGTCATAATGATATGGCTGATCGTGGGTGTATCAAAAGAGCAGCATATTCCGCAGTGCTGCCCAGATAGGAAGTAATAAATATATATCTCGGCTCCAGCTACGCCTTCTATTCTATGGTTTCCGAAGACTGCAGCTTTAATGAGAGGAGGTATGACATCATCCCAGCTAATCAATAGGCTTCTTGGCAGACAAAAGTGGTATTCCTTTTAGTTTATAAAAGAGATAGAGAGACCTTCAGGGCTCCTGGCTGCAGAAGACTAAGACTCCTTAATTCCCTTCATCATCCTAGCGAAGCCTCTACAGAAGGCCGGGCAGATCCGGTGCCACACTCAGCCTAAGTCCTGTCCAAATATTAACAAAATCAACAAGCAAAAAAAAAATAAATAAATGTAAATCCCAGCATGGGACAGAACAGAACACATCTACACCAGGCTCATTGATCGTACCTTCCTGCAGAACGACCGACCAAACCCACTTATAAACAGCGGCCTTAATCCCCTAATGATGGAGCCGGCTTTGATCGCAACCTTCCAGCTTTGAGCATTTAATGTGCCATTAAAGAACATACAAGCCATGAAAGTGCTCCATAAACAATCCGGGCTTCATTTCAGGAATTCTCCGCATCTATAGTGACAAGTCATTAATATCTACATGCGGCGAGATCACCCCGAAACATGTGACAGGTGGGTTCGTTCGGCCGGATTTAATGAGCGGTAATAAAATGTTTGCTACAAAGTGTCTTCCATCGTCTGTTCTTCTTGTCTTACATGACAACCTCATGGATGGGTTCATCCTGACTGACAACTCAGAGATAGACAACAAGCTCTGACACAATCCAAGGACACCCCATGATGGGTGAGGGGAGGCTGGGGCCTCCAATACTATAAACACACACTGACAGCACCGAGGTGTTACCTGGAAGACACGGCCCTGCAGGATGTGACAGGAATCAGGACATACAGCACGGGACGCATGAGACCCGGAGCAGCGAGGAGCTCGGCCACATGCTAAACATAGAGATCCCCTCGTGTCCTTGCAGGGCTGTCAGCATTGTTACTATACATAGAGGAGACGCTGCTGACCAATACCGCAGAGGACTATGCACAGAGGTGGCCGCAGATAGGCGGTGCATGGTGAACGATGCAGGTGGCATGCTGTGCTGACAAAAAAAAAATATGGCACCATCACCAAATCATCCTGCCCATAGAGGTGCCCAAACCGGCATCCCGCCCCTTTATGCCTCATGTGAACTAGAGGAGCCCCAGACTGAGCTGTCCTGTCCCCATAATATACAGCACCGCGACCAGCTGACCTGTTCTGTCCAATCATCTCCATCCAGAGGAGAAGCACCCAGGCCAAGCCGGCCAAGACATCTGTATTTCTGCCCACAGGCTGGCAAATGACCTAGATGGCGAGCCCTTAGGGCACATCACTAGAGATGCCCACATCACCATCCCTATATGGGCCCACAGATACACACTGTCCCTGTTAGGAGCCCACACTGCCATCCCCAGAGTACACACCACCATCTTGTCCCATCCCTACAGGTGCCCAGACTGCCAATGCGGAGGTGCCCACAATATCTCTTCCCTACAGTCACCCACAACACCCTCCCCTCCATAGGACGTGCCCTCGCCACCCTCCCCTCCATAGGACGTTCGCTCGACACCCTCCCCTCCATAGGACGTTCGCTCGACACCATCCATAGGAGGTGCCCTCGCCACCCTCCCATCCATAGGAGGTGCCCTCGCCACCCTCCCATCCATAGGAGGTGCCCTCGCCACCCTCCCCTCCATAGGACGTTCGCTCGACACCATCCCCTCCATAGGACGTTCGCTCGACACCATCCATAGGAGGTGCCCCTCGCCACCCTCCCATCCATAGGAGGTGCCCCTCGCCACCCTCCCATCCATAGGAGGTGCCCCTCGCCACCCTCCATAGGATGTGCTCTCGCCACCCTCCATAGGATGTGCTCTCGCCACCCTCCATAGGATGTGCTCTCGCCACCCTCCATAGGATGTGCTCTCGCCACCCTCCATAGGAGGTGCCCTCGCCACCCTCCCATCCATAGGTGGTGCCCTCGCCACCCTCCCATCCATAGGTGGTGCCCTCGCTATCCTCCCATCCATAGGAGGTGCCCTTGCTATCCTCCCATACATTGGCGGTCCCCTAGCCACCGCCCATAGGAGGTGCCCTCGCTATCCTCCCATCCATTGGCGGTCCCTTAGCCACCGTCCATAGGAGGTGCCCTCGCTATCCTCCCATACATAGGAGGTGCCCTCGCTATCTTCCCATACATAGGAGGTGCCCTCGCTATCCTTCCATACATAGGAGGTGCCCTCGCCACTCAACTCCATAGGAACTGCCCTCACCATCCATAGGAGGTGCCCTCGCCATGCTCCAATACATAGGAGGTGCCCACACCACCATCCCACCCCCACACACAGACATAACAGAGGTGTTCTGGATTGTGGCCCCTCTATGCAGTCACCCATAGCAACCAGAGCCCAGCATGGGGCTGTCTTGTAGAGTGAGCTGTGATTGGCTGCCCTGGGCCCCCGCCCTCCCATCCTGCAGAGGTCTGTCAGAGGGCTCCGGGGCCTGGTACCAGTCCGGGGGTGAGGCGCCCTGTGCTCGGGGCCTCCCTCATTCTACACACTCACTGAGGTGCGGCCTTCTCACACAGACCCGGCTCTTACCTGTCAGGAGTGTCCGGGGAGGCCGCTGGACTTGTCTATGGCCGCCGGCTATCCCGCCGCTCCTCGCCCCGCCGCATCGCTCCACTCTCTGCTCTGTGCCCGACTCCCCGCCCCGGCCGCTGAAAGGAACCGCCAGTGCGCAGGCGCGATCCTGACACACCACAGAGAGCAGCCCGGGCTAGAGCGGCCGTCACCGCGGCGACCAGCGCCATCTTGTGCGTGACTCCCGCGGCCGCCATGTTTAGTGAGGGCAAACGGGAAGACAATGGTCCTATTGTGTGGGGAATATTTCCAGTGTAATGTATAATGGGTGCACTGTAATCACCACAGGGGTCCCCGCCATTTACTCCTCCACTGGAAATTACACAGTGATAGGAAATTCAGTATAAATTCAATATTATAAATACATTTGTCCCAAAACACAATCTGTGTTTACCCCTTTTATTAAATCCTTTTATACGTCTAAGTACGCCCTGCAGCCTGGTTGCAGCCGCTTCTTGTCTACATGAACTCCAGCGATGGCTTTTTGGCCTTTCCCATTGGTTAAGGCCTTGTGCACGTTTCCGCTCCCTCCAGTAGGTGGCACTGTTCCTGTGTTTGACTCTGTTAGGGGAATCGTCCAATCAGGTACTCCGTCAGTCTCTCAAAGTGATCAGCTGTCCAATTGGATGCTGTGATCTCTTGAGTGCTCTGGCGGCCATCTTGGAGCTGGAACTTATAAAATAGGGTGTCCCGGGTGCTCCTGGAGCCAGTGATAGGTCAGGGATAGAGACACCGCTATCTACCATTGCCATCTGTCCAGGATTTACATCATATGTCTAGGGTTCAGTGGGCCCGAACCCCGGACGCATTATTCATACCGGACTGAGGAATCCTGTATTATAAGGGCCTCTGTGGTGGGGGTTCCCCAGTATTATGGGGTCACTGTGGTGATGGTTCCCCAATATTATGGGGTCTCTGTGGTGAGGGTTCCCCAGTATTTTGAGGTCTCTGTGGTGGGGGTTCCCCAGTATTGTGGGGCCTCTGTGGTGGGGGTTCCCAAGTATTATGGGGTCTCTGTGGTGAGGGTTCCTCAATATTTTGAGTTTCTGTGGTGAGGGTTCCCCAGTATTTTGGGGTATAGATGGTGGGGGTTCCCCAGTATTATGGGTTTTCTGCTGTGAGGGTTCCCCAGTATTTTGAGGTCTCTGTGTTGGGGGGTTCCCCCTTATTGTAGGGCCTCTGTGGTGGGGGTTCCCCAATATTATGGGGTTTCTGTGGTGAGGGTTCCCCAGTATTTTGGGGTATAGATGGTGGGGGTTCCCTAGTATTATGGGTTTTCTGCGGTGAGGGTTCCCCGGTATTTTGAGGTCTCTGTGTTGGGGGGTTCCCCCTTATTGTAGGGCCTCTGTGGTGGGGGTTCCCCAGTATTATGGGGTGTCTGTGGTGAGGGTTCCCCAATATTATGGGGTTTCTGTAGTGAGGATTTCTGCCTTCGCCTTGGTCAACATCACAGAGACTATCGCCTGCATTCCTGTTAAAGACTTGCTTGGCTGACATCCCTTCTGGTGTCCAGATCCTGCTTGCTGTTCCACTACTCTCATCTCTGGCTCCCTGACGTTTGCCTTGTCTGACTATCCGTTCTGGTTACCAAACTTTGGCTATGTTTTGACTACGTTTGTTCGATTTACTTTTATTATTAAACAAGTGTGATTTAACTGTACTTCTGTCTCGGTCTGATTTCATGGTTTCTGACAGTAGGCGAAGGCCATGAATTCAGAAGAGGCAGTCAATCCACTTGTTGGTAATATTTTTTCCAGATTGGATGAGCAGGATCACCGCATGGATGAGTTTGCCATGGCGTTACAAGCGCTCCTGAGTCACACAGCTCACTTGGAATCTCCCACTGTGGCCGCCCCGGTACAACCTAGGTTGCAGGCTTCCCCAGTGATTTGGGGGAAATCCAGTCCAATGCAGAGAGTTTCTCAACCAGGTTGAGACATACTTTGAGATGCTGCCCCAGGCGTTTCCCACAGACAGAAGCAAAGTAGGTTTCGTGATATCTTGGCTTTCTGAGAGAGCCTTGGCCTGGGCAAACCCTCTATGGGAGACGCAAAAACCTGTTGTCTTGAGTTACCCTGAGTTTGTGGCCTCCATTAAAAGGTTATTTGACCTTTCCGCACGCTCCGCTTCTGCTGTCAAGTGCCTCATGTCCATCAAACAGAGTACAAGAACTGTTGCCGATTATGCCATTGAATTCCGTACTCTGGCAGCAGAGTTCGCTTGGAACAATGAGGAGGAGGGAGAGATTGTGCCTTTATTGTGGCCAGGCAGGTCACTTTTTGAAGTCTTGTCCTACCTGTCCAGGGAACGCCCAAACCTTGAGGTCCTGTCACGGACAGAACTTAGGTGGCGTTGTTTTGTCCCCAGTTATCCAGAAGGATAAGCCCCTGGTTTCGATAACCCTTTCTTGGGCTGAGTCGTCCGTCGAGATACAGGCTCTAACTGACTCTGGGGCTGCAGGCCTGTTCATTGATGCTGCCTTTGTATCACAGCACTTGATTCCGCTGCAGCTGCGTGACACTCCACTTGCCAATGAGGCTCTTCACGGGAGACCCCTACAGCCTGCCCATGTGACTCATGAGATGGTTTTGTTGTCCATGGTCGTAGGGGCTCTTCACCATGAGATAATCCAATTCCAACTTATTTCCTCACCTAAGTTTCCACTGGTTATTGGTTATCCTTGGTTACAGAGACACAACACCTCTTTTGATTGGCTCCATGCTGAGGTTCTCTTCTGGTTGTCACAATGCAGTAAGACATGCTTCCAGAATGTAGCCAAGGTCCTGTGCCCCTCTTCACTCTCCTCCCCGCCTGAGGAGTACTGCGATTTTAGCGATGTCTTTGACAAAGGTCAAGCCGGTATTTTGCCTCCACACCGGCCGTATGATTGCGTAATTGACCTTCAACCTGGTGCCATATCCCCACGTGGCCGGGTTTACCCTTTGTCGGTCTTGGAGGATAAGGCCATGGAGGAGTATGTTGCAGACGCACTTTCTCGAGGTTTCATCCACAAATTCTCATCTCCTGCTGGTGCTGGTTTCTTCTTCGTGAAGAAGAGTGGTGAACTGAGACCTTATATTGATTATAGGGGTCTCAATCGTAAATGCCTATCCGATTCCATTGATTATGGAGTTATTTGACCGCCTCAAGGGAGCAACGGTTTTCACAAAGCTTGATTTAAGAGGGGCATACAATCTCGTGAGGATTAAGGAGGGCGACGAGTGGAAAACTGTGTTTAATACCAGAACAGGCCATTATGAGTATCTCGTAATGCCTTTTGACCCCTTTGTAACGTCCCGGTAGTTTTCCAGGAATTTATTATCAATGTCCTCCGAGATTTGTTGCAGTTATGTGTGGTGGTTTAGCTCGATGATATCCTCATATTTTCCAAGTCCCTGGAGAGCCACCACACAGATGTCTGTCGTGTGCTTCAGAAACTAAGAGAGAACAATCTCTATTGTAAATTGGAGAAGTGCGAGCTCCATCATGAACAGGTTAAATTCCTGGTTTATGTCGTTTCCACTGCTGGTTTTTCGATGGACCCAGATAAACTTTCAGTAGTCCTACAGTGGATCAGACCCGTGGGTTTAAGTCCTCTGCAGCGTTTCCTGGGCTTTGCCAACTATTATCGGAAGTTTATTCATAACTTCTCATCTATGGTCAAGCCCCTGACTGATATGACCAGAAGGGGCGGTAACCCACAGAGTTTGTCTTCAGAGTCCATTAAGGCCTTTGAGAGTCTCAAGGCTGCCTTTGTTTCTGCTCCTGTATTGGCACATCCTGATCTTACGTTACCTTTTATCCTTGAGGTTGATGCGTCTGAGACTGGTGTTGGCGCCCTTCTGTCTCAACGTCCTACCTCTGAGAGCGCTATGCATCCTTGTGGCTACTTTTCTAAGAGATTGTCACCTGTGGAGTGCAATTACGAAATTGGTGACAGAGAGCTGTTGGCGATCATTTTAGCCCTGAAAGAATGGAGACATCTCCTCAAAGGTACCACTGTGCTGGTTCTCATTCTTACTGACCATAAGAATCTCACATTCTTGTCTGAGGCTAACCGCCTCTCTCCAAGAAGGGCGCTATGGGCTCTTTTCTTGTCAAGTTTCAATTACATTGTCTTATTCTTACCCGGTATTAAGAATGTAAAGACTGACCCCTTGTCACAACAATTTTCCTCCACTTCCAAGTTGGAGTCAGTTCCGGTTCCTGTGATTCCTCCTGATCGTATTCTGGTTATGGTTCCCACCAGTCTCACTTCTCCTTTGGGTGACAAAATTATTGCTGCTCAGGTCCATGCCCTTACTGAGAAACCTTGTGACCGCTGCTTTGTCCCAGAGAGTCTCCGTACTGCCGTGCTCCAGACTTACCATTCTCCCAAGGCTGCTGGCCACCCTGGGAAGAATCAACTCTTTTGGGCCATTTCCCAACAAATCTGGTGCCCTAGTCTACATGCTGATGTAACCGCCTTCGTAACTGTCTGTTCCGTGTGTGCTCAGATTAAGACTCCACGACACCTTCCAGTGGGCCTCCTACAACCCATACCCAATGGAGAGAGGCCCTGGACCCACCTGTATAGGGATTTCATTGTGGAGTTACCCAACTCCCAGGGCAACACAGTTATCTGACCGGTTCTCAAAGATGTGTCATTGTATTCCACTAAAGAAGTTGCCCACTTCTAAGGAACTGGCTTCCATTATTGCTCGGGAGATCTTACGCTTACATGGGCTACCCAATGTGATTGTCTCGGACAGGGGTGATCAGTTTGTGTCCCGGTTCTGGCGAGCCTTTTGTGCACAGTTGGGAATTCAGCTTGCTTTCTCCTCAGCGTATCACCAGCAGTCTAATGGGGCCACAGAACGAGCCAATCAGTCCTTGGAGCAATTCCTATGTTGCTATATTTCTGACCATCATAACAACTGGTCAGACCTCTTACCATGGGCAGAGTTTGCTTACAACTGTGCCTTGAATTCTGCTTCCCGATTGTCCCCGTTTATGGCGAATTATGGTTTCCAACCTTCCATGTTGCCTGACTCACTGAGTCTGCAACCACTTTACCACCTCAGTGCCAGGTCCTCACCCTGTACAGGTTGAGAACCATGAGGAGTATGAAGTACAGTCCATTGTTGACTCCCGTAGGTTCCGTGGGCGCATACAGTACCTGGTGCATTGGAAAGGGTACAGTCCGGAGGAAAGCCCTTGGGTCTCATCCTCGAATGTATGCCCCTGTCCTCCTTTGTGATTTCCATAGACGTTTTCCCCTCAAGCCTGGTGGTCCTCCGAGCGGGAGGGGTCATTGAGGAGGGGTACTGTCAGGGCTGGGCTCAGCCCTTCCTTCTCTGAGCTGGCTGCTCAGCTATCAGCTAATTACCAGCTCCTATCTCTCCATAGCTGTTGAAGATATCCTGCTCATCAGTCCTGCCTACTTAAGCCGTCCAGCCCAGAGGATATCTGCCTTCGCCTTGGTCAACATCACAGAGACGCTCTCCTGCATCCTGTTAAAGACTTGCTTGGCTGACATCCCTTCTGGCTCCAGATCCTGCTTGCTGTTTTACTACGCTCATCTCCGGCTCCCTGACGTTTTGGCTTGTCTGACTATCCATTCTGGTTACCGAACTTTGGCTATGTTTTGACAACGTTTGTTCTATTTATGATTATTATTATTATTAAACAAGTGTGATTTAACTGTTCTTCTGTCTCGGTCTGATTTCATGGTTTCTGACACTTTTGGTATTTACAAATGCAGCAATTTAGAAATTGGATTAAGGGTTTAGCACTGGGAAACACTTTTTGAAAGATAAATAGTGCATTTTATATACAACTATATAGATCAGACCAAAATGAGGGACAAATAAGGAGGAAAGCAGGACAGAGGGACTTTGTTCAAAATCATGGGACAGTCCCTCCAAATCCGGGATAGTTGGGAGCTATGTAATTGTATTGCCTGCCATGTCTGTAAAGATGGTGTCAGCATGGATTGTATATCCTTATGGATTTTCAAACATTTGAGGCTCGAATATTCCCCAATCAGAACTTACCTACCTGTAAGAACCGACAAACTTTGGGATCAGTCAACCCTGGCGGAAAGTCTGGGTTTCCTATTACTGGCATCAAAAGTGATGATGTTATAGGACTTATCCCCTTAGATCTTAATGAGCGGACTACTTTAAACATAGTACCTAGGACAGGATGCTCCGTCATGTGACCCAGACACAGACACATCAATCCATTAGTGTAATAGAGCAGTGGTCCTCAACCTCAGTCCTCAAGTACCCCCAACAGGCCATGTTGGCAGGTTTTCCTTTATCTTGCACAGGTGCTTTAAATCAGAGCCAATGGCTTAGTATTTTGGACAGCTATTTTATCTAAGAGAAATTCCCAAAACATGACCTGTTTGGGGTACTTGAGAACTGAGGTTGAGAACCACTGGAATAGAGGATATACAGTATCTCACAAAAGTGAGTACACCCCTCACACTTTTGTAAATATTTTATTATATCTTTTTTATGTGACAACACTGAAGAAATGACACTTGTCTACAATGTAAAGTAGTGAGTGTACAGCTTGTATAACAGTGTAAGTTTGCTGTCCCCTCAAATAACTCAACACACAGCCATTAATGTCTAAACCGCTGGCAACAAAAGTCAGTACACCCCTAAGTGAAAATGTCCAAATTGGGCCCAAAGTGTCAATATTCTGTGTGGCCACCATTATTTTTCAGCACTGCCTTAACCCTCTTGGGCATGGAGGTCACCAGAGCTTCACAGGTTGCCACTGGAGTCCTCTTCCCTCCTCCATGATGACATCACAGAGCTGGTGGATGTTAGAGACCTTGCACTCCTCCACCTTCTGTTTGAGGATGTCCCACAGATGCTAAATAGGGTTTAGGTCTGGAGACATGCTTGGCCAGTCCATCACCTTTACCCTCAGCTTCTTTAGCAAGGCAGTGGTGGTCTTGGAGGTGTGTTTGGGGTGATTATCATGTTGGAATACTGCCCTGCGGCCCAGTCTCCTGAAGGGAGGGGATCATGCTCTGCTTCAGTATGTCACAGTACATGTTGGCATTCATGGTTCCCTCAATGAGCTGTAGCTCCCCAGTGCCGGCAGCACTCATGCAGCCCCAGACCATGACACTCCCACCACCATGCTTGACTGTAGGCAAGACACACTTGTCTTTGTCCTCCTCACCTGGTTGCCCCCACACACGCTTGTCACCATCTGACACCAAATACGTTTATCTTGGTCTCATCAGACCACAGGACGTGGTTCCAGTAATCCATGTCCTTAGTCTGCTTGTCTTCAGCAAACTGTTTGCAGACTTTCTTATGCATCATCTTTAGAAGAGGCTTCCTTCTGGGACGACAGCCATGCAGACCTATTTGATGCCGTGTGCGGCGTATGGTCTGAGCACTGACAGGCTGACCCCCCACCCCTACAACCTCTGCAGCAATGCTGGCAGCACTCATATGTCTATTTCCCAAAGACAACCTCTGGATATGACGCTGAGCACGTGACCTCAACTTCTTTGGTGGACCATGGCGAGGCCTGTTCTGAGGGGAACCTGTCCTGTTATACCGCTGTATGGTCTTGGCCACCGTGCTGCAGCTCAGTTTTAGGGTCTCGGCAATCTTCCTATAGCCTCGGCCATCTTTATGTAGAGCGACAATTCTTTTTTTTCAGATCCTCCGAGAGTTCTTTGCCATGAGGTGCCTTGTTGTACTTCCAGTGACCAGTATGAGAGAGTGAGAGCGATAACACCAAATTTAACACACCTGCTCCCCAATCACACCTGAGACCTTGTAACACTAACGAATCACATGACACCGGGGAGGGAAAATGGCTAAATAGGCCCAATTTGGAAATTTTCACTTAGGGGTGTACTCACTTTTGTTGCCAGCGGTTTAGACATTAATGGCTGTGTGTTGAGTTATTTTGAGGGGACGGCAAATTTACACCATTATACAAGCTGTACACTCACTACTTTACATTGTAGACAAGTGTCATTTCTTCAGTGTTGTCACATGAAAAGAGAGAAGAAAAGATTTACAAAAATGTGAGTGAGGGGTGTACTCACTTTTGTGAGATACTGTATGTAACTATTCATCAGTCAGTGGGGAAGCCCGCTGACAGATGATTACTCGTGGTTGTTAAGGACGTGGGGTGGCCGGCTTCCCGGCCCGCTGCTTAACAACCACCGATTTCTTCACACAGAATTCGAATCGGTCGATGGTTTTCGACCGTTACGAATTCTAATTGTTCTGAAAAGTTGGAATTTGTTAAAATTTGTTTCTTTTCTAACAGATTTCAATGAAATTCATTACTATTTGTTATTATTTCATTCGGAGATTCGGATAAATCCGAATAACCAAAAATGTATGTCCGAATTTGTATTCGGACCGAAAATAAATTGCACATGTCTAGTAATAACTGTGTGGGGACGATTTGGTAGAGAATGTAAAGTGCCAGGTATTAGGTTGAGGCAGGATAGGCTTCCCTGAAGAGATGAGTTTTCATTGATCCCCTAAATGTGGACAGAGTAGGAGATGCCTGGACAGATTGGGGTAGGGAGTTACAGAGGATGGGAGAGGCTTTGAAGAAGACCTGAAGGTTAGCATGGGAGGAGGTGATGAGGGAGACAGAAAGCAGGAGGTCTTATGAGGAGGGAGGTTTGGATGATATTTGGTGATAACGTTGGTGCTAGTAAGGATACGACTAATGCAGCCACCACATCTAATGATTGGTAAACTGTAATATGTGAACGTTTTGCTTTGGGGTTTAATACCGCTTTAAAGTTGAGTACATAACACATAGAGTGAGTGCGGGAGTCAGGAGTAAGTAAAAACATGGTGCAGGGGTCCAAAGTGTGTAATGTGCAGAGTGTGGGGGCCACAAGAGTGCAAGGGGGGGTAATACACAGCCCACTGTGCAGCACAAATTCTCCTCCCCAGCAAAAAAAAATATATATATATATTATTTATTTATTTATTTATTGGTATACGTGAAAAAATAACACAACATGACAAGACAAAGTGTGTGGGAACAAATAGAATATCTCTTTTATAAGCAAAAAATGTCCCATCCCAATAAGAATATACCCCCTACCAAGCAAAATCTTCCCAATTTCATCCTTTATATACTCTGGACGAGTGTAATTCCGAGAGTGGCCGGCAGGTGCCGCAGTTTATACCTGGTCCAAAATTGATGTAATTCCTCGGAGAAGCCAGTAGATGTCGCTGTTTAGACTGATGTAATTCAGCCTAAGCGGCCGGCAGGTGTCGCTGTGTAGCCTAGTTCAGCTTGGATGTAATTCCGCAAGGTGACAGGCAGGTGCCGCTGTTTAGACTTGTTCTGGAATGGATGTAATTGCGTAGAATGGCCGGCAGGTGTCGCTGTTTAGACTCAAGTCAATACAGATGAGGGGTTGTATAAATCTCTATTTATCTAATTAGAGCCACCTGGCGGCTAGTTAGCAGCATTACATCATTTCTAAATAATTATGGGCCCCTGGTGGCCAATATGCAGAATTACATTCATTCCAGAGCCAGTATTAATCAGCGCCACCTGGCTACCAGCTCGCAGAACTACACAATACCCAAACTTCGTATATTATACGCCACCTGGCGATCAGTTTAGAGAATTACATCCAGTCCATTCATTATAAAGAGCGCCACCTGGCGTCCAAGTCACAGAATTACATTTCCATCCGCAAAACATAATTTAGAACTCCTATGCGGCGACATCTGGTGGTCAAGAACCGGTAGCACACTTTATATTTAATATTAAACCCACATTATATTATATTATACCCAAAAGCAAACATTTATTATATTGCAGCTTACCAATTCTTAGATACGACGACTGCATTGGTTTTCTTTTTTTAGTCTTTCTTTCTTCTATTTTTCGGAAATTCAAAATTTCGGAAATTTGAAAATTCGAAATATGAAAATTCTGAAATTCTGAAATATGAAAATTCGGAAATTCGGAAATTTGAAAATTCTGAAAAAATGTGAAAATTCTGAAAAAATTTGAAAATTCTGAAAAAATTCGAAAATTCTGAAAAAATTTGAAAATTCTGAAATTGAAAAATTCTAAATTTCGGAAATTTGGAAATACGAAAATTCGGAAATTTGAGAATTTGAAAATCCGGAAATTCGGAAATTCAGAAATATGAAAATTCGGAAATTTGAAAATTCGGAAATGAGAGAATTCGGAAATTAGAAAATTTAGAAATTCGGAAATTCGGAAATTCAGAATTTCCGAAAAAAGCCAAAAAACAAATGAAACGAAAACGAACAAATTTTTTTGTCAGTGCACGTGTCTAGTTGAAACAAACCATTTACAACTGACAGGGGTGCTTACAATGATCAGCATTTATTCATTTATGTAAAACCTTTTATCCCAAAAGGAACAAAACTGTTTGCTGTAACTGATTACAAAGTGGGAGCTGGAGTTTTCCTTCGATTTATTAGTGGAGCTAAATCTGCTAGTCCATCTAGCACTTACCTCCCCCCCCCCCAAACTGACAATGCTGCTGTGCAAAGGTGCCCCCCTTGGGGCGCTCCAATACAGCAGGTGTGTTACCGGCCAGATCACCAGGTCAAAACATGAGGGGGGAGGGGCACCTATAAAAAGAAAACTTGCAGCCGCCACATCTACTGATTGGTAAGCTGCAATATATGACATTTTGGGTCTTGGCTTTAAAGTAGAACAAAAAAACATTTTGGATGGAGCGGGGGAGGATTATAACCCCTGTCAGTTCTGTGTCCCAGACCCAAAACAGGAAGTGAGGGCAAGTCGCTACAAAGTGAGGGAATTCCTGGTTGCCATCAGAACGAGTGTCCTCATTGGAAGATTCCCCCTCCATTTCTGTTCTGGTGACAACCCAAAATTTGGGATTTTGTAAAGTTTCACTTTCGCTCTCAGTGATATCGGTAATCAGGACAGATAGAAAGAGTGAATGTCCCTAACGGAGGACACAGACAGCAAGAAGAACCCAACAAGCGTTCGAATCCCTATCCGCTCCATCCAAAACTAAAATAGGTTTTGCCTATAAAGCGGGAGTAAACCGCACCGTTAAAAAAAAATAAACCTGCAAGACAATGGCATAATGTGCTAGTATGCGTTGCGTTGCATACTGGCGCATTATGAAATACTTACCTTGGAACGATGCCCCCTAGAGCCGCAATCACGTCACAACCGTGGCACAGAGTTGTGAAGGCACAGCGCGGGTATGCCGTCCCTTCAGAGAGCATGCCCCAGTGATGTCACCGGCTGCATGCAGTGTGAATATCTCAGAAATAGTGCCATATTCAATGTACCTACAGGTAAGCTTTATTATAGGTACAAGTAAAAAAAAAAAAAAAAAAAAAAAAAAACGTTACTACCACTTTAATTATACTTTAACCTCTTCGCGCCCGTGCTATAGCGGAAAGACGGCTACAGGGCGGGCCATAATTGCCGGGAGGGCGTCCTCCCGAGCATGCGCTGCCTGCGCACCCCCTGCGGGGTGTGCGTGGCGCATGCTCTGCGATTAGCGAGTCCACGAGATTCGGCTGATCATAGATCGGAGTAAAAGGCCGTTCCCGGCCCCTTACCACGTGATCAGCTGTCAGCCAATGACAGCTGATCACGTGATGTAAACAGAGCCGGTAATCTGCAATTTTTTTTCCTTTTTCCTGACAACGCGAAAAAAAAAAAAGCCGTTCATCGGCTTCTGTAATCGGGGACATCGGTCCCAAACACAGAGAGCCACTGCCGCCTCATCTGTGCCCACCAGTGCCACCTACCAGTGCAAATCAGTGCTGCCTATCGGTGCCACCCATCACTGCCCACCAGTGCCACCTATAAGTGCCGATCAGTACTGCCAATCAGTGCCCATCAGTACCTCATCATCAGTGTTGCCTATCAGTGCCACCTATTAGTGCCCTTCAGTGCCACCTACTACTGCCCTTCAGTGCCACCTATCAGTGTGCATCAGTGCCACCTATTAGTGCCCTTCAGTGCTACCTATTAGTGCCCTTCAGTGCCACCTATTAGTGCCCTTCAGTGCTACCTATTAGTGCCCTTCAGTGCCACCTATCAGTGCCACCCAGCAATGCCACCTATCGGTGCCCAGCAGTGCCACCTCATCAGTGCCTATCAGTGAAGGAGAAAAATGACCCGTTTGCAAAATTTTATAACAAACTATGAAAGCTGGGTTTTTTTTTTTCTGACTTTTTGTATTTGTTTAACAACAAATCCCCCCCCCCCCACCCCCCCCCCCCCCCCACTCCCCCAGTGGTGATTGAATACCACCAGAAGAAAACTCTATTTGTGTGAAAAAAGATAAACATTTCATCTGGGTACCGTGCTGCATGACGGCACAATTGTCATTCAAAGTGTGACGGCGCTGAAAGCTGAAAATTGGCCTGGGCACAGTGGGCAGGAAGGGGATTTAAGTGCCCGGTAGACAAGTGGTTAAAGTCACACCAAGTGCCCCCTGGTGGTGGAGTACTTGTCATGCAGAGTGTACATGAACTGGCACTTGGTGACCAAACATAGAAATTCCACTCTTCGGGTTCCACACATCTGATGGCCACCATGCCAAATCCTTTTCATCTGCCCTCAAGTGGAAACGTTTTTTTCTCCAGGTTTTACTGAAATAAAAGTGCCCGATATCCATAGACTCTCGGCTTCTGAGGAGGAAAATCTTCTTTTGAAATGGTGCCGGAGCAAAGAACTGCTAATGTACAGCTGATATTAGTAGCACATTATCGCAAAAAGTGGGCATGATTAAATTGCGCTGAATATTGTGTGTCTTTAATATATTCTGAGCCTACTCACAGTATACACTACATTCCTTGCACCTACAATATGCTTCCTAACCACCTCTGTACTGACATGTTTCACCCCCCCCCTTCATTACCAGGCCATTTCTCAGTTTTCAATGCTGCGATAATTTGACTGACAATTACTCCGTCATGCAAAACCGTGCCCAAAAATATAGTCAACCGCCATGCAGACAGTTTCTGTTATGTAGACCTGTACATCTAGGGAAGGGGCAGCCGTGTGGGATGGTATGGGCGCCTGTAGGGACAGGATGGGGGTGTGAGCACCTCTGAGGGTGGCAGTCTGGGTGCCTTATAGGGGCAGTATGGGCTTCTATGGGGACAGCGCTGTGTGTGGGATCACCATCTAGAACACCGGCCAGCCTGCATAGGGTAGAAATGCAGATGGTGCCCCCGGCAAAGCAACAATGCTAACCACTAAGCCACCTTGTTATCTGATCACCTATTTTAGCAACCTTTAGTTTTAAAGTGGAACTAAACCCAACAATTTATTGGTTTAAAAAAAAAAAAAAAATATATATTCCCGGCATGCCGGGGTTGCTAACTGTCGCATTTGCTTGTGCTCTCAGCCAAACTGTCAAACCATCAAATGGCATGTGCAGTACCGTGGCAGATGCAGATCAAACAGAGGCCAAGATGGCAGCTTCCTTGGCTGAAAAGGATAGGAGGGTTTAGTTCCAAGTAGACATGCAGAGATCTTGGCACTACTATTCATTTATATCTCTAGTACTAGACCTAGAAACAATATTACTCCCCATCCCCCGAACCGATCACCACCTAACATGCTGGCCAGTCAACCTACAAGGGAGGGAGAAGTACAAACCCCATGCAGACGGTGTCCCTGCTGAGATTCAAACCCAACACACGGGAGGTGCAAGGCAACATTGCCAACTGCTAAGCCACCTTATCGGTAGTTTGGTGTGAACATGATGGGTCAGGGTGGCGTGGCCACGTGGCCTGTGTGGAAAAAAGAAAACCCGCCGCTCCAGGTGAGATAAGGAAGCCTAATGATCCAGCAGGTGCTCACCTCTGCACACAATGGAATTAGAAGAAATAGTCGCACACCACTGTAAATCAAAATCCTCTTTATTTGGACATCCCAAGAATGACAGGCGTCAGAATGCTGGTAGTGGTCGGTGTGCTTCCACTCTGGGTTGGACGTGACTGGATAGAACAGTAGATCTGCACAATTAATCATCGTTAAAAAATTGTGATCTCGATTCAACCCCCCCTGACGATCTCTATTGCAGAGTTTGCCGATTCTTTCATATAACAAGTGGAGAGACTTATCTGCTGTCAAAAGAAAACATCCGGGCAGTCTGCCAAGTTTTTAAAATGAAACATTGTAACTAACTTCCTTCTTAGATCAAAGGGAAACTTCTAGATATGTGCAATTCTTTTCGTTCCGAATTAGTTTTTTAACGAATTTCGACAAAATTCAGAATTATCCGAATTAACGAAAATCTGTTTAACAAATTTTTACGAATATTCGAAAATTTGTAAATTCATAAATTCGGAAATCTGAATTTATAATTAACTAAAAATAACTTAACTATTAAATTATAGGTATTGCAATTTCCTTTTTAAATTGGGCTGTTAGTGAACGTAACAAATACAAATTTATCTTAAAGTGGTGGGACACCCTGAAAATAAAAACTTGGGAGAAAGTTAGTAACAATTAAAAAAAAAAAAATAAAAAAAAAAATTTTTTGTTTTTTACTTACCAGAAATGGCTGTTGCTAGGCAGATCGTCCTAATCTGCCTCCTCCAGCGCCGCGGTGATCTTCTCTTCTTCCGTCTTCAGGTGAATGGGGTGCGGTGTGTTGTGGGAACTGTGTCCCACAACACACCGCGTTCCCCATTCACAAATACGACTCGCGCATGCGCAGTTGGCCGCGCGCCGACTCGCGCATGCGCAGTAGGCCGTGCGCTGACTCGCGCATGCGCAGTAGGCCGCGCGCCGACTCGCGCCTGCGCAGTAGAAAACGAGAAGCCGTTTCCCTTACTCAGGATGGCGGCGGTGGATCCGGATAGCCAAGGGACATCTCGGCCTCCACCAACGACATCGCGGGCGCCCTGGGAGGGTAAGTGTACATTTTTTTTTTATAAAGTCAGCAGCGACTTTTTTTTTTAGCTGCTGACATTTTAAAAAAAATTTTTTTTAGGTGAAACCCCGCTTTAAGTTACAAATTATCCAAAATAACGAATTCCGTATCCAAACAAAAGGAACGTAATGAATTAATAATAATAAAAATTTTTTTTATTAATTTGTTATGTTCTATTTTGTTTAGATGCGGCATTCGTTATTTCGGATAGTCGTAATTTCAGATAAATTCGTCTTCACTAACAGCCAAATTTGAAAGGAAATTACAATACCTATAATTTAATAGTTACCATTTCAGATTTTCTAATTTTTGGGTTTTCGGATTTTCTAATTTCCAAATTTTCTAATTTACGAATGTACGAATGAACAAATTTATGAATGTGTAAATGTACGAATTTACGAATGAACAAATTTAATAATTGCGATCATAACGAATGACCCGAAAAACGAAAGAAATTAAAAACGAATGAAACGAAAATGAAAATTAACAAATTTTTAGGCAGTGCACATGTCTAGAAACTTCTGAGTGTAAAGAAGAAAATCTGGGCAGTGTGTAAATGCAGGAAGTTGAACCACTTAAAGTCTAAATCTTTTTCTGACACTTGTTTAAGTTAAAATCAATATTTTTTGCTAGAAAATTACTTGGAACCCCCCAAACATTATATATATTTTAGCAGAGACCCTAGGGAATAAAATGTCAATTGCTGAGTTTTGTCACTATAGATTGCAGGGAATTCCTGAAATGAAGCCCGGATGTTTTATGGAGCACTTTCATGGCTTATATGTTCTTTAATGGCACATTAATGCTCAAAGCTGGAAGGTTGCGATCAAAGCCGACTCCATCATTAGGGGATTAATGCCGCTGTTTATAACTGGGTTTGGCCGGTCGTTCTGCAAAAAAACAGCGATCAGTGAGGAGAGCGCGGTGTAGATGTGTTCTGTTTGGTCCCATGCTGGGGGTTTGCATTTTTTGCTTGTTGATTTGTGAATATTTGGACAGGACTTACTTTGCCTTGCAAAAGTATTCACCTCCTTGGCATTTTTCGTGTTTTGTTGCCTCACAACCTGGAATTAACATGGATTGCTTGAGGATTTGCATAATTTAATTTACAAAACTTTGAAGATGCTTTTTTTTTTGTAACAAATAGGACAAAATAACAGAAAAGGTCAATGTGTAAAACTATTCACCCCCCTAAAGTCAATAATTTGTAGAGCCACCTTTTGCGCTATCACAGCTCCAAGTCGCTTTGGATAAGTCTCTGAGTCTTGCCACATCTCACCACTGGGATTTTTGCCCATTCCTCCTCCTTGCAAAACTGCTCCAGATCCTTCAAGTTGGATGGTTTGCTCTTGTGAACAGCAATCTTTAAATCTGACCACAGATTTTCTATCGGATTGAGGTCTGGGCTTTGACTAGGCCATTCCAACACATTTACATGCTTCCCCTTAAACCACTCAAGTGTTGCTTTAGCAGTGTGTTTGGGGTCATTGTCCTGCTGGAAGGTTAACCTCCGTCCTAGCCTCAAATCACACACAGAGTGCTACAGGTTTTGCTCAAGAATATCCCTGTATTTAGCACCATACATCTTTCCCTCAACTCTGACCAGTTTCCCAGTCCCGACTGCTGAAAAACATCCCCACAGCACGATGCTGCCACCACCATGTTTTACAGTTGGGATGGTGTTCTTTGGGTGATGAGATGTGTTGGGTTTGCGCCAGACATAGCGTTTTCTTTGATGGCCAAAAAGTTCAATTTTAGTCTCATCAGAGCAGAGCACCTTCCTCCATACATTTTGGGAGTCTCCCACATGCCTTTTCACAAACTCAAAAC
This sequence comes from Lithobates sylvaticus, assembly GCA_028564925.1. Lineage (NCBI taxonomy): Eukaryota > Metazoa > Chordata > Amphibia > Anura > Ranidae > Lithobates > Lithobates sylvaticus. Next base: position 9,125,644 of record CM053031.1, on the reverse strand, counting down.
GTGCCATTTTGTTTTTTGCTGAAAGTAATGTCTTTCTTCTGGCCACTCTGCCATAAAGCCCAACTCTATGGAGCGTACGGCTTATTGTCCTCCTATGTACAGATACTCCAGTCTCTGCTGTGGAACTCTGCAGCCCCTCCAGGGTTACCTTAGGTCTCTGTGCCGCCTCTCTGATTAATGCCCTCCTTGCCCGGTCCATGAGTTTTGGTGTGCGCCCCTCTCTTGGCAGGTTTGCTGTTGTGCCATGTTCTTTCCATTTGGTTATGGTGGATTTGATGGAGCTCCTAGAGATCATCAAAGATTTGGATATTTTTTTATTATAACCCAACCCTGACTTGTACTTCTCAACAACATTGTCCCTTACTTGTTTGGAGAGTTCCTTTCTTCATGGCAGGGTTTGGTTAGTGGTGCCTCTTGCTTAGGTGTTGCAGCCTCTGGGGCCTTTCATAAAGGTGTGTCTATGTAATGACAGATCATGTGACACTTAGATTGCACACAGGTGGACATCATTTCACTAATTATGTGACTTCTGAAGGTAATTGGTTGCACCGGAGCTTTTTATGGGCTTCATAACAAAGGGGGTGAATACATACGCACATGACCATTATCAGTTTTTTTAGTTCTGAAAAATAGTTTTCTGTATATAATTTACTTCACTAACTTACAACTATTGTGTTCTGACCATCACATATAATTCAGATTAAAAAAAACATTGAACTAAAGGCTGTAATGTAAAAAAAAAAAAAAAAGAGGTAAAAAGCCAAGGGGGGGGGGGGGGGGAATACTTTTGCAAGGCACTGTACTGTACACAAACTCCGGGGATGATAGACCAACATTTCATGTATACCAGTTCATACCTAGGTGGTCTTGTATACTGTGGCTGGTCTGGTGACACTGTTGTGGTATGGCGGTATCAGGGACACAGTTGCCGGCTGCATTGCGGTGGCCAGGGATCAAGGACACTGGTGCTGCAGAAAAACACAGTTGGGGAGATTTACTGAAACTGGAGCACCCAGATACTGGTGCAGCTAAGCATAATAATCGATCAGCTTCTAACTTCAGCTCGTCCAATTAAGCTTTGACAATAAAACCTGGAAGCCGAATGCCTTTCTATGCAGAGCTGCAACAGATTCTGTGTGCACCAGTCTTAATAAATCTCCCCCATTATGTTTGCATGAAAAATAGACCACAGGGCGATTATGTAGTGGGTGTGTATGGATTATTTATTAAGAAGAAGAATATTGTTTATAGTCACAGAGTACCGTAAAAGGGGGCACACAGTACAGCAGACATAGAACGTTGTGCAGCGCACTGAGCAGATAACGACACCAAGAGGGGAGATTTACTATAACTGAAGCACTTAGAATCTGGTGCAGCTCTGCACAGTAACCAATCAGCTTCTAACTTCAGCTTGTTCAATTAAGCTTTGACAACAAACCTGGAAGCTGATTGGTTACTACAGAGCCGCACCAGTTTTAATAAATCTCTCCCCAAAAATCGCTTACAGGGTGCCTCAGAGCAAAGATCTGCACCACCCTGTCCATCACACTTCTCATATATCCTCTCCCTTACCTTCCATTCCTGTCTTCCCTTTTCTGGTCCCTCCCTATCCTTTCCCCTTTTTCAACCCCTCCTAAAGGCCCGTACACACGATCGGACTTTATGACAACAAACATGCAAATTAGCTGTTTTGGACCAACATCCGACGTGTGTACGCTCCATCGGACCAACTTTTTCAGTTTTCATCGGACTTTTGTTGGCTGTGCGAACGGACCAACTTTCTGCCAACAAAAGTCTGATGGAGCAAAGTCTGACCGTGTGTACACAAAACCATCGGACTTTTGTACACAGTACAAACACGCATGCTCAGAACCAATGCAAATGATCAGACAACAATACAGAAGTTGACCAAAGGTGGCGCTGGAGTATTCAAACGTCCTCTTTTGAAGTGTCGTCAGTACGTTGAAACGTCACTACGTTCATGTTTGTTGCCTAAAAAGTCCGAACATGTGTATGCAATACCAACTTGGGGCCAACGCCCTTTGTACAAAAATCCACGGGAAAGTTGGTACAAGGTCCGATCGTGTGTATGAGGCTTTATACTTCCCTTTACCATATCTTTATTTCCAATCTTTTTCATGTCTCTCCTAATCTTTTCATTTGCGTTTCAATTTCCTTTCGTGATTCTTCCGTTTCCCTTTCCTGTCTCTCCATATCCTTGACTTTCATGTTCTCTTTCTCTTCCTATCATTTATTTCCTATTCCATTCAGTCTCTCCTAATGATTTCTTGTCCCTCCATAACAAGAAACAGCAGCAAATATTTAGGCCTCTTGCATACGGCTGTAAAGTGCTGTGTATGGGCATAGAATGTAAAATACGATTGTTGTTGTGGCATTCGGGAGCCACAGGTGCAGATTTCTGCCCATAGGACAGCTTTACAGAAAACTCTGTGCATGTTTTGGTCAATGCGCTCGTGCCCGCGCCGGTTCCGGTAATAACGCACAAACATTTTCTATCACGCAGTCTCATGGGCAAAAATAAGCTGCAGCTGTGGCTACAGGAGATGTATTTACACTATGAGGGTTAATTTACTAAAGGCAAAATAGACTGTGCACTTTGCAAAGTGCAGTTGCCCCAGAGCTTAGTAAATGAGGGGCAGCTCCGCTGACTTATATCATCCAATCATGCTGTTTTTTTTGCTTTCCCTTGCATGGGGTTGGATATTCTCTGCAAAGTAAAGCTTCACCTTATTTACTAAGCTCTGGAGAACTGCACAGTCCATTTGCTTTTAGTACTATTATACAGGATTTATATAGCGCCCACAGTTTGCGCATCGCTTTGCAACATGAGGGCGGACAGTACAGATACAATACAAGAGGGATCAGAGGGCCCTGCTTGTTAGAGCTTACAATCTATAAAATCTACCCCAATATGTCCATAGGCTGTACTTTGCAGCCGTGTGCAAGAGGCCTAAAACAATATAAAAAAAAAAAAAGTAAAGTAAATCTAAATCATAAATAGTCTCAAGTAAGCTCAAACTGAATTTTTTATATATATATATATATATATATATATTTATATATATATATATATATATATTTATTTGCGTATATATATATATATATATATCACACACACACACACACACACACACTTTCACACACTCACACACATATATATATATATATAATATTTCATACACACATACATATATATATACACACACACATATATATATATATATATATATATATATATATATATTATACACACACACACACATATACACACACGATCCATCATCTCTGAAGTGTGCAACCTGATAAGGTACTCCACCACCTACACACAGTATCTCACAAGAGTAAGTACACTCTTTTTGTAAGTACACATTTCTATAAATCTTTTCATGTGACAACACTGAATAAATGACACTTGTCTACAATGTAAAGTAGTGAGTGTACAGCTTGTATAACAGTGTAAATTTGCTGTCCCCTCAAAATAACTCAACACACAGCCATTAATGTCTAAACCGCTGGCAACAAAAGGCAGTACACCCCTAAGTGAAAATGTCCAAATTGGGCCCAATTAGACATTTTCCCTCCCCGGTGTCATGTGACTCGTTAGTGTTACAAGGTCTCAGGTGTGAATGGGGAGCAGGTGTGTTAAATTTGGTGTTAGCGCTCTCACTCTCTCATACTGGTCACTGGAAGTCAACATGGCACCTCATGGCAAAGAACTCTCTGAGGATCTGAAAAGAAGAATTGTTGCTCTACATAAAGATGGCCTAGGCTATAAGAAGATTGCCAAGACCCTGAATCTGAGCTGCAGCACGGTGGCCAAGACCATACAGCGCTATAACAGGACAGGTTCCACTCAGAACAGGCCTCGCCATGGTCCACCAAAGAAGTTGAGGTCACGTGCTCAGCGTCATATCCAGAGGTTGTCTTTGGGAAATAGATGTATGAGTGCTGCCAGCATTGCTGCAGAGGTTGTAGGGGTGGGGGGGTCAGCCTGTCAGTGCTCAGACCATACGCCGCACACTGCATCAAATTGGTCTGCATGGCTGTCGTCCCAGAAAGAAGCCTCTTCTAAAGATGAGACACAAGAAAGACCACAAACAGTTTGCTGAAGACAAGCAGACTAAGGACATGTATTACCGGAACCACGTCCTGTGGTCTGATGAGACCAAGATAAAATTATTTGGTGTCAGATGGTGTCAGGCGTGTGTGGGGGCAACCAGGTCAGGAGGACAAAGACAAGTGTGTCTTGTCTACAGTCAGGCATGGTGGTGGGAGTGTCATGGTCTGGGGCTGCATGAGTGCTGCCGGCACTGGGGGGGCTACAGATCATTGAGGGCACCATGAATGCCAACATGTACTGTGACATACTGAAGCAGAGCATGATCCCCTTCATCAGAGACTGGGCCGCAGGGCAGTATTCCAACATGATAACCACCCCAAACACACCTCCAAGACCACCACTGCCTTGCTAAAGAAGCCGAGGGTAAAGGTGATGGACTGGCCAAGCATGTCTCCAGACCTAAACCCTATTGATCATCTGTGGGACCTCCTCAAACGGAAGGTGGAGGAGCGCAAGGTCTCCAACATCCACCAGCTCCGTGATGTCATCATGGAGGAGGGGAAGAGGACTCCAGTGACAACCTGTGAAGCTCTGGTGACCTCCATGCCCAAGAGGGTTAATGCAGTGCTGGAAAATAATGGTGGCCACACAAAATATTGACACTTTGGGCCCAATTTGGACATTTTCACTTAGGGGTGTACTGACTTCCAGCAATTTAGACATTAATGGCTGTGTGTTGAGTTATTTTGAGGGGACGGCAAATTTACACTGTTATACAAGCTGTACACTCACTACTTTACATTGTAGACAAGTGTCATTTCTTCAGTGTTGTCACATGAAAAGATTTACACAAATGTGAGAAGTGTACTTACTTTTGTGAGATACACAGGGATGGACTCAGCCTGAATAGAAGAGCAATATATTACAATTTTCTTCTATGGTTTAGATCAGGTGTCTCAAACTAGCGGCCCACCAGCTGTTGCAAAACTACAAGTCCCATGAGGCATTGCAAGGCTGACAGTTACAAGCATGACTCTCTCAGGCAGAGGCATGTTGGGACTTGTAGTTTTGCAACAGCTGAGGGCCGCCAGTTTGAGACCCCTGGTTTAGATACACTCATACCCCCTTACTGCTGGCTCTTAACTTATGAAAAGGAAAAAAACTTTTTTTTTTCGTTTTGGATGGAGTGGAGAGGGATTAGAAACCCCCCCCCCCCCATCAGTTAATATTGCTTTCTGTGCCCCCCATTAGGGAGATTCCCCCTCTCTATTTGTCCCATTTTCAAAGTAAGAGTAAAATAAAACCCTACGTTTTGTGTTGTCCCCAGAAAAGTGATAAGACGGAAAATCTTCCAATGGGGACACTAGTTCTGGTGTCCTAGGGGGGGTCCCCAAGGAATTTCCTTTAATTTGAAGGGATTTCCTCTCACTTCCTGTTTGGCTGCAGGACAGGAAGTGAAGGGAAATCTCTGCAATGAGACACAGATGGCAAAAAAAAGAAAAATCTGGACAGGGGTTATAACCCCTTGCTCTAGCCAAAATAAAAAAAAAACTTTTTTGCCTAGTTCTACTTGATTTATGCATGGGCTTCCTGATCATGTAATCACTGCAAATGGCTGATCATGTAATCGGGAGTCCGAGTGCCCTCGTTTGACCGGGAGCTGTCAGTGACAGCGCAGTCAGCGTGCCATTGAGCACGGAAATAGGGCCCACCTCTGTGCTGCACATGCATACAGGCAGGACAGAAATGGGTTAAGAGCGCATGCACACAATGGAGGTCACAATAAAGGAATAAACAAAAAAATTCTCCAAATGAGTCAAAAGATTCCGGTTTATTAAAAATCTCACATTTCTGTACACCTTACAGACCCCATGCTAAGCAAAGTCCAGTGCGACAGATGGAATGACAGAGAGGAGTCTGGGTAATCCGCTGTCTCACAGATATTAGACTTTTGTTTTTCTTTTAGGTCCTGAGCGGGGAAATGGCGAAGCGACGACCTATCAGCACTGACAGATTACACGACACTGGCTGCTGTGGTCCTGTATAGGACTACAAAAAACAGGAGCAGAGTCCAAAGCAGCCATTAAGTTACCGGAAGCTGATTGGCTCCCCGGGTGCCCCCGAACCGCGCTCCACAATCGTCTTTGCAGCTCTCGCAGTCCTGTTCTCGCATCTAATTGGTCTGCAGTTTCAGTCTTTTGATCTTCATCCTCTGTTCCGATTTGGTGAGCTTTGGTTTCTTCTTTGACGTCGTTTTCACTTCCGGTAAATTCACGGCGATCTCCTCGTCGCTGTCTTTGGGGGTTTCTGGAGGGACGGGCTTGGATTTCTTCTTTGCTGATGATTTCGGTAAATTCACGGCGATCTCCTCGTCGCTGTCTTTGGGGGTTTCTGGAGGGACGGGCTTGGATTTCTTTGCCGATGATTTTGGTAAATTCACGGCGATCTCCTCGTCGCTGTCTTTGGGGGTTTCTGGAGGGACGGGCTTGGATTTCTTCTTTGCCGATGATTTCGGTAAATTCACGGCGATCTTGTCATCGTCGTTCTTGGGGGTTTTAAGAGGGGTGTACTTGATGGGCTTTGATTTCCTCTTTGATGGCGTTTTATCTTGCGGTAAATCCAGGACGATCTCGTCATCGCTGTCCTCGATGGTTTCCGGAGGGGCGGACTTGCTGGGCTTTGAGATCTTCTTTGCAGACGTTTTCACTTCCGGTAACTTCACGGCGATCTCCTCGTCGCTGTCTTTGGGGGTTTCCGGAGGGGCGGACTTGCTGGGCTTCGATTTCTTTACCGATGATTTCGGTAAATTCACGGCGATCTCCTCATCGCTGTCTTTGGCGGTTTCTGGAGGGACGAACTTGCTGGGCTTTGATTTCTTCCTTCCAGATGTTTTCACTTCTGGTAACTTTGCGGCGATCTCGTCATCATCATCGTTCTGGGGGGTTTTAAGAGGGGTGTACTTGGTGGGCTTTGATTTCCTCTTTGATGGCGTTTTATCTTGCGGTAAATTGATGACGAGCGCGCCATCATCGCTGTCCTCGATATTTTCAGGAGGGGAGTACTTGCTGGGCTTTGATTTCTTCTTTGACGGTGTTTTATCTTCTGGTAAATTCAGAACGATCTCATCATCATCGCTCTCCTCGTAGGCTTCCAGGCGGGTGGACTTCCTTCTTTCCAAGATGTTGGGTGTACACACTGGGGTGGGGGCCTGAATACAGAAAGGATTATGTTTACTTCACCAGGAAAAAAAAAATTCAGGAAGTTAAGACAAAATCAAAATGCTCGTTCAAGGGTGCCAGAATAAGGAGAACTTATAATAAATATCATATAATAAAATAACAATAACAACAAATAAATTAGTAAACAACAGCAGCCCTCAAAAATTTCCACTCGCCTGTTCACATTAGGCAAAAGGAAATAAACTGAGGGCGAGTGTGAAGCTGCATGGGGTGGAAGGGGGCAGGCGAAGCCGGCGGGCAGGGTTGTATGGGAGCCGATTCTGCTCCCAGCCTCTGATGCCCCTGTAAAAATGCTGCACCGCTTCTGCCAGGAAACTGTGGGGAAGGGAAAGGAGAGGAAGAGGAGAGCCAGCCGGATCACACAAAGGGGACCTCACCAGGGCCCGTCAGCGCCGTCTATCACTGCATGGGGATCACAGGAAGGAATTGGGAAGAGCTGGCCGTATCACACAGAGGATCTCCCGCCATGACACAGCTTGAATCTGTCAAGTCATACCGCAAAATGGTACTATGCAAAAATGCTCCATAGGGTATACACGATGCAGGCTCAGTTATCAAGCTGAATTTCAGCAGATGCGAGCCAAATGACGAAACGTGCAGGACGGGGACCCAATGACGTCCTGCACGTTTTATCATTCTTAACCACTTCCCGACCGGCACATGTACATATACGTCGGCAGGTTGGCAGCCCTGCGCAAAATGAGGTACAGGTACGCCGGCTCCCTTAAGAGCCTTAGCGGGCGTGTGCCCGCTGCACGATGGGGGACCCGATGCACGTGCCCGCGATGACAACACACAAATCCGGGTTCTGTCAGGGGAGGGAGGGAGGGGGAGGGGGAGAGAGAGAGAGAGAGAGAGAGAGAGAGAGGAGAGAGAGAGAGAGACGAGAGAGAGAGAGAGAGAGAGAGAGAGAGAGAGAGAGGTTCTGAGAGAGAGAGAGACAGAGACAGAGAGAGAGACAGAGAGAGAGAGAGAGAGAGAGAGAGACAGAGACAGAGAGAGAGACAGAGAGAGAGAGAGAGAGAGAGAGAGAGAGGAGAGAGAGAGAGAGAGAGAGAGATCTTGTGTTCCTATTAGTTAGGATCAGCGATATGTCTCCTCCTCTAGTCACTCCCCTCCCCCCCAGTTAGAACACACACTGAGGGAACACACTTAACCCCTTGATCGCCCCCCCCCCCTAGTGTTAACCCCTTCCCTGCCAGTGCCATTTATACAGTAATCAGTGGCTATTTTTTTTTTCTTTAGCTCTGATCGTTGTATAAATGTCACTAGGCCAAAAAAAAAAAAAAAAAAAAAAAAAAACTGACTGCCGCAGTTCCGATAAAAATCGCCGCCTATGCTGGTAAAAATAAAAATGCCATATTTATCCCCTATTTTGTAGACGCTATAACTTTTGCGCAAACCAATCTATATGTGCTTATTGCGATTTTTAACCAAAGAAATATAGAAGAATAAATATCGGCCTAAAATGAAGAAATGTGACAAAAACTAAAAAACGCAGAGGTGATCAAACACCACCAAAAGAAAGCTCTATTTGTAAAAAAAAAAAAAAAAAAAAAAGTATAAATTTTGTTTGAGTACAACGTCGCACGACCACGTAATTGTCAGTTAAAGTGACGCAGTACCGTATCGCAAAAAATGGGCTGGTCATTAAGGGGGCAAATCCTTCCGGGGGGGGGTTAAAGTGGTTAACATCTGACGCAATTCATGTTTTAACCTCTCCACCTTCTCCCTCACCTCACTGTTGACTGTCTCATCGGCGTCCTCGGAGGGCGTCTTGGTTTTCTTCATCTCAGCGGCCTGGAGAATAAGAGGGAAAAACACTTTGTTATCCAATACTTGGATGGACAGAGAAGGAGGTGACAGGCCAATTATCTACAAATCAAAAATGACTGAACGCTGCTATATATACCTGCATGGTGCCCCTCATAATCAATACAGGGTCAGCCAAAGGGAACCTGTCATTATATCTCACTTTATTGAATGTATCAGAATTATACCCTGAGGGCCTTCTCCACCAGCATCTGCTACTGCATTCACCCGCGCATGGATACCTCCAGTGCATCAGCCTCTTTCTCCAGTGTGGTTATATACAGTTGTGCATGTAATTAAACAAGGGGCCACATACGCCCTGACGCGTTTCGTCATTTCCGACTTCTTCTCGAGGCCCTCGAGAAGAAGTCGGAAATGACGAAACGCGTCAGGGCGTAGGTCAACAGGAAGTGACGTCACACGCTTGCGGTCCACGGTGCGCTCCAGCAGATCCGGACAGGAAGGACGCCACCCTGTGTCTCTGAGGAAACAGGAAAAGCTCCACAACCGGCGCTAGAGAGCAGGCACAGTACCGCACATTCATACATTGGGTCATATCATGAGCTTCTGACCTGGAACAAGCATTGGGCATATCAGACCAGTGAATGGCTGAGGAATGGAGGATAAAGAGGACAGCCCCAGAACACGCACCTTGGAAAAAGGAGGACCGCCCCAGAACACGCACCTTGGAAAAAGAGGACCGCCCCAGAACACGCACCTTGGAAAAGGAGGCCAGCCCCAGAACAGGCACCTTGGAAAAAGAGGACAGCCCCAGAACACGCACCTTGGAAAAAGAGGACAGCCCCAGAACACGCACCTTGGAAAAAGAGGACAGCCCCAGAACACGCACCTTGGAAAAGGAGGACAGCCCCAGAACACGCACCTTGGAAAAGGAGGACAGACAGCCCCAGAACACGCACCTTGGAAAAGAGGACAGCCCCAGAACACGCACCTTGGAAAAGAGGACAGCCCCAGAACACGCACCTTGGAAAAAAAGGACAGCCCCAGAACACGCACCTTGGAAAAAGAGGACAGCCCCAGAACACGCACCTTGGAAAAAAAGAGGACAGCCCCAGAACACGCACCTTGGAAAAAGAGGACAGCCCCAGAACACGCACCTTGGAAAAAAGAGGACAGCCCCAGAACACGCACCTTGGAAAAAGAGGACAGCCCCAGAACACGCACCTTGGAAAAAGAGGACAGCCCCAGAACACGCACCTTGGAAAAGAGGACAGCCCCAGAACAGGCACCTTGGAAAAGAGGACAGCCCCAGAACAGGCACCTTGGAAAAAGAGGACAGCCCCAGAACAGGCACCTTGGAAAAGGAGGACAGGAACAAAAAGAGGAGGACAGCCCCAGAACACGCACCTTGGAAAAAAGGAGGACAGCCCCAGAACAGGCACCTTGGAAAAAGAGGAGGACAGCCCCAGAACAGGCACCTTGGAAAAAGAGGAGGACAGCCCCAGAACAGGCACCTTGGAAAAAGAGGAGGACAGCCCCAGAACAGGCACCTTGGAAAAAGAGGAGGACAGCCCCAGAACAGGCACCTTGGAAAAAGAGGAGGACAGCCCCAGAACAGGCACCTTGGAAAAAGAGGAGGACAGCCCCAGAACAGGCACCTTGGAAAAAGAGGAGGACAGCCCCAGAACAGGCACCTTGGAAAAAGAGGAGGACAGCCCCAGAACAGGCACCTTGGAAAAAGAGGAGGACAGCCCCAGAACAGGCACCTTGGAAAAAGAGGAGGACAGCCCCAGAACAGGCACCTTGGAAAAAGAGGAGGACAGCCCCAGAACAGGCACCTTGGAAAAAGAGGAGGACAGCCCCAGAACAGGCACCTTGGAAAAAGAGGAGGACAGCCCCAGAACAGGCACCTTGGAAAAAGAGGAGGACAGCCCCAGAACAGGCACCTTGGAAAAGGAGGAGGACAGCCCCAGAACAGGCACCTTGGAAAAAAGAGGACAGCCCCAGAACAGGCACCTTGGAAAAAGAGGAGGACAGCCCCAGAACACGCACCTTGGAAAAAGAGGAGGACAGCCCCAGAACAGGCACCTTGGAAAAAGAGGAGGACAGCCCCAGAACAGGCACCTTGGAAAAAGAGGAGGACAGCCCCAGAACAGGCACCTTGGAAAAAGAGGAGGACAGCCCCAGAACAGGCACCTTGGAAAAGAGGACAGCCCAAGAACACGCACCTTGGAAAAGGAGGACAGCCCCAGAACACGCACCTTGGAAAAAAGGACAGCCCCAGAACACGCACCTTGGAAAAGAGGAGGACAGCCCCAGAACACGCACCTTGGAAAAGAGGACAGCCCCAGAACACGCACCTTGGAAAAGGAGGACAGCCCAAGAACACGCACCTTGGAAAAAGAGGACAGGCCCAGAACACGCACCTTGGAAAAGAAGTCAGCACTGGAAGGGCCCATATTCCCACCTTTGTCTTTAGGTAAGACACGTACCTAAAGTAGAACTTGGCCTTTAATGTGTCGTCCTCCCTCAAAAGGTGTATTCTGGGTGGTCAGGACTCCCCCCCCCCCCCCCCATATTGGCGCAAAGTCATCATAAAGTGGAACTCCGCCACTCCCCCAAGATCCTGAGACACTTACAAATCCCGGGAAGTCGTAGTCTATTCCTTTCTCTGCCAGCCGCTTCCTCAGTTTCCTCTCCTTTTCCAGCATGTTCTTCATCATCTTCCGCTGCTGCTTCTCGTTGCGTTCCATGTTGTAGCGCCCCACCGCCGGCTGACACGGTTTCTTGAACTTGGCGTTGCATCCAATAAACAGTTTTGGGTTTACTTTGTCCAGGGGTACAAATTCACCTGCCAAGAGAAGGGGGGGGGGGGCTTATTTAGCAATAGTGGAGGGCAATACCGCACACAGCACCCCCAAATCATTACAGCAAAAGAGAAACTGGATACTCCCTACCCCGCTCCTTCCCCTCCTCCAACGCACCCCTACTGTCTACCCGTGTCCCCATCCCATTTGTTATGGTAGAGCTACACTGGGAACCTCCTCCCTCCATTTTACGCTCTTTTCTTTTAAATGTTTCTCAATCGTCTCTCCAGGAAAAGACTGACAAAAAAAATAAAAGATCAGGCCGAGGCATTTTAGACTAATTGTGGGGCGATTAGAAATGGAATATTCACAGAGTCCTCCACACTGTACAAAGGGTCACAGTGATCCCTTTATATCAGTGTCACCCTTTACATTACAGCGCCCTTGACAGTCATGAACCCCCCCTCCCCCATCACAGTGCCTCCCCTTCTACTCTCTGCCTCCCCTGCATAGCCCTACCTTCGGCGAGGCAGGATTCAGCATGCGTCACCTCCCCCGGCTACCCCGCTCTGCCAACGACGTCATCCTATCAGCAGGGCAGGAGGAGCTGGCAGATCTCTGCAGATCTCCAGCTCCTCCCACCCCCCACTCTGCTGATAAGAGGATATCGTTGCCGGGAGAGGCGACACGTGCATGGCTGGGTAGCAGCAACTGCGGTCTGTGTTAGCCCTGTCTGGACCACGGTCATCACTTACCTCCGGCTTTGTGGCCCCGGACATCAACAGGCCACGGACCGTTACCAGTCCCGAGGCCCAAGGGTTGGGGAGTCCTGCATTAGCCAGTCCGGGCTTACATCTCTCCATGTTACCGCATATCCCTAAGGAGCGGGGCCGGGCAAGTTGGGGGGGGGGGGGGGTATGGCTGGTGATCAGGACACTGGTACCTGATGACACTGATTCCGGCTGACACAGATACAGGGTGATGCTTGTACCGGGGCCGACTCCGCCACTGGTGGGCAATTGCCACACCAGTTCCGGGGGCCGACTCCGCCACTGGTGGGCAATTGCCACACCAGTTCCGGGGGCGACTCTGCCACTGGTGATGCATGGCGATCAAAACTGTGGTACCCGATAAATCTGGGTGATTGGGACACGGATTCTGGCTGACCCTGGTATGGGTGCTGGCTATCAAGACATTGGTTACGGCTAACAATGGTACCAGAGTAGGTGGGCTGAATTCCTGGAGGGACCTCCCTCACCTCCCCCCCTAGAAAGGTGCCAAATGCGGCAAAGAAGGGGGAGGAAATCGGAGATTTCGCTTTTGGGTGGAACTCCGCTTTAAAGAAAGGTTATTAGTATGGAGGGGGGGGGGGGGGGAGGTATTTTCCTGCACACGTCTGACTTCCCTCATCTGGTAGAGGACTGCATGAATAGGACCATTGAATCTATTGTGGTATAGAAGAACACGCCCCCCTCCCGGCTGTCCTCCAATCTGCAGAACACTTTCTTGTTGCCCCTCCCCCACACCTCTTAGCGCTCGTGCCGCTCTGTGCGGGGAAACATTCAGATTCTGACACACGGAGGAGCCGCGGACTTACATTTCAGGAGCCGCTCACAGAAGAGATAATTGTTCATGGTATCCGCCACAATCTTGGCCACATCCTCACATTCGAACTCGATGTAGGCGTATCCTTTATGGTTCCCGGTCTGCCAATCACAATGACACACACGTTACCCCCCCTAAAAACGTCCTTTTAAAATATTATAAATCTACATTTATTAAAGTGTCCCCACAAATGCTTTAATAAGACTGTCGGTGGGACCTTCTTCTACAAGGCGCCAGTCTTTCGGGGGATGGCAGTAACAGATAAATACGCTCTATGCTGAGTATCTTACCTTCTTACTCCTGGAGAGGCGGAGCCGAGTGACCGTCCCGAACTGGCTGAAATATTCCCTCAGCTGCGGCTCAAACAGCAGACGGGGGATGTGTCCGATGTAGATTATGCCGGGGGTGAGCGTCTCAGCCTGGGGGGGAGGGGTAAGAAAAAGAAATGTTATGTAGGAGGGCCACAAACCCAACACAGCCCAATGCCAGGAGAGCACAGACAAGGGGCGTCTGTAGGATAAACCCCACCCCCCCCATATTTACCACGACCCCCTGAACTCAAGAAATGTGTGTCAGCTGACCTAACCCGTCCTAAATAATGGTCATGTGACCTGTCCAGCCATTCTTGAAGCTGAGCCTGGAATTTAGTGTGTGTGTGTGTGTGTGTGTAGTGATGTGTGTGTGTGTGTGTGTGTGTGTGTGTATGTATATATGTACACATATACATATATATTCCTATATATTTATTTTTGGTTTTGTTTATATACGAATAATGGCAGCAATCAGTGACTTAGAGAAGGCCCGAGATACTGCGGCGGAAAATCCGACGCTCACCGACACGTTGCGGGAACCAGTGTGACACTAATAACAGTGATTGGAGCTAAAAATATGCACTGTCACTGTACTAATGACAATGGCTGGGAAGAGGTTATCAGGGGTGATCAAAGGGTTAACTGTGTGCCTAGCCAGTGTTTTTTTGTGAACTGCGTGGTGCTTTTACTAAGGGAAGCAATGGATTCTATTCCCCACTTTGCAAGGAAACAAAATCCATGGGACTTCCTCACCTACAGGACAGCGCTTGGCCTTGTTTACAATGTCCTGAGTGTCTTCCTGATTGGCGGGTGCCGGCGGTCCTCCATTGGCCTGGCGCCCGCTGAGTGACCCACCCGGCCATCCGCATGATGGAAAAGAAAATGTCATTCATCAGACCAGATCACCTTCTTCCACATGTTTGCTCCCCTCCCCCACATGGCTTCTCACAAACTACAAACAGGACTTCTTATGACTTTCTTCCTCCAATGTCTTTCTTCTTGTCACTCTTCCATAAAGGGCAGATTTGTGGAGAACACGACTAATAGTTGTCCTGTGGACAGACTCTCCCCCCTGAGCTGTGGATCTCTGCAGCTCCTCCAGAGTTTCCATGGACCTCTTGGCTCTTCTCTGATGAATGCTCTCCTTGCCCGGCCGGGTCAGTTTAGGTGGACGGCCATGTCTTGGTAGGTTTGCAGTTGTGCCATACTCTTTCCATTTTCCGATGATGGATTGAACAGAGCTCCGTGAGATGGTCAAAGCTTGGGAGATTTTATTATAACCTAACCCTGCTTTATACTTCTCCACAACTTTATCCCTGACCTGTCTGGTGTGTTCCTTGGCCTTCATAATGCTGTTTGTTCACTAAGGTTCTCCAACAAACCTCTGAGGACTCTGATGGGGGGGGGGGGGGGGGGAGTTGATCGCTATGATGGGGACACAAATATGCAGACAGGGTGGGCTCTAATGAGGACATGTAAATGTGGGGGGGATTCTGTGGGGGCTCTAATGGGGACACAGATTTGATTCTCCGGCTTTTAGGTGGCAGCAGAAAATACAGAAGCTCCACCCAGTCCCACTGTCAGATTATTCTGTATTCTTCTACTGCAGATTTATAAATGATTTGAACTAAAAAGTTTGCCCCCCCCCCCCAGTCTGACATAAAATACATTTACATTTCTGGTTGTAAAATGACAACATTTGGAACATTTCAAGGGGTATGAATACTTTTTTCACGGCACTGTAGTCAATAAAACTGCGATGGGCATCAACTTCAGAGACAACATGTTCACTTATATACCCACATTGTGATGTCACTGTACGGAGATGATGAATGTTATTCCCTTTACCTATCAGTGGTCATATGTTATGGCCGATCAATAAGATATGACTACAGAGATCTGTATATATTATATATACACGTGTAGCTTCCCCTCCCCCCCCCCCCCCCATACACGGGCCGATCCCTCCCGGGTACCTGTCGGTTCTTCTTCCGGATATTCCTCACTCTCTCCTGGAACTCTCCCTGTAATTTGGGGTTCAGGGACAGAAGGGGCCCCACCGACTCCTTCTCCTCCGACATCTTCAGCACCCAACACGTGCGATCACCCGGAACTGTCCGCACAGCGACCCCTGCCGGCACCACCGAGACGCGACTTCCGCCACAAACACACCAGCGTAATATCAGCGACACCTGCCGGCCACTCCGAGGAATTACATCCCCCATAGACTCTATCTGAAGAGCGACACCTGCCGGCCACTCCGAGGAATTACATCTCCCATAGACTCTATCTGAAGAGCGCCACCTGCCGGCCACTCCGAGGAATTACATCTCCCATAGACTCTATATGAAGAGCGACACCTGCCGGCCACTCCGAGGAATTACATCTCCCATAGACGCTATCTGAAGAGCGACACCTGCCGGCCACTCCGAGGAATTACATCTCCCATAGACTCTATCTGAAGAGCGACACCTGCCGGCCACTTTTAGGAATTACATCCCCCAGACTCTATATGATAAGCGACACCTGCCGGCTACTCCGAGGAAAGACATCGCCCATAGACTCTATATGAGGAGCGCCGCCTGCCGGCCACTTTTAGCAATTACATCCCCCATAGTCTATATGAATAGCGACACCTGCCGGTCACTCAGAGGCATTACACCTCCTATAGACTCTATATGATAAGCGACACCTGCCGGCCACTCCGAGGAATTACATCTCCCATAGACACTATCTGAAGAGCGACACCTGCCGGCAACTCCGGGGCATTACATCCCCCATAGACTCTATATGATAAGCGACACCTGCCGGCCACTTTCAGGAATTACATACCCCAAAGACTCTATATGAAGAGCGACACCTGCCGGCCACTTTCAGGAATTACATCTCCCCGTAGACTTTATATGAAGAGCGACACCTGCCGGCCACTCCGAGGAATTACACCCCATAGACTCTATATGAAGAGCGACACCAGCCGGCTACTCCGAGGAATTACATCCATTCTAGTTTTTATGAGTGGAGTTTTAAAACAGGAATAAATATCATTACTGATAATAAAACATTTTTTTTTATGACCAACAGGCTTCAAATACTACTATATTATTTGTTATTATTATTTGTTACTATTATATTTTTGTTATTAACTATTATTATTACGATGACCATTTTACTATTATTTTTTAGAATTTAACCCCTTCAGCCCCGGACCATTTGGCTGGCCAAAGACCAGAGCGTTTTTTGCGATTCGGCACTGCGTCACTTTAACGGACAATTGCGCGGTCGTGCGACGTGGCTTCCAAACAAAATAGATGTCCTTTTTTTCCCCCACAAATAGAGCTTTCTTTTGGTGGTATTTGATCACCTTTTTTTTTTTGCGCTATAAACAAATAAAGAGCGACAAATTTGAAAAAAAAAAAAAAACACATTATTTGTTACATTTTGCTATAGTAAATATCCCGCAAAAATATATCATTTTTTTCCTCATTGTAGGCTGATACGTATTCTTCTACATATTTTTGGAAAAAAAAAAAAGAAATCGCAATAAGCGTTGATTCTTTTTTATTATTATTTTTTTTTTTGAGCCGTGTGTTTGCTCACTAATACACGCGGGTTCACTAAGAGTTGTGTCAAAAACTGAATCCTGCTGTGCTATAAGAACTTCTGGCACATAAACTGTACAGAATTGAGGATTGTACCAAAATCAGGTACAGCATAGGAGACAAACGTACGTCCCCACTGGCCCTAAACACTTCTCTAGGGTCCCGATGACACTTGTCCATGTTCATATAAATATATGTAGAACAGCATGCGAAAGCAAAGATGAGTTCTGTGCCATTACAGTCAATGGAACCAAATCTGCATGAAGAAAACACATCTTTATGCTGAATTCTATGAAATTTGCTATGTATGTGGCTCTGATGGCAACACCCAGATTTGAAAAAGTAAATTTTTCAATTGGGTTGCAATTTGGGTAAATCGTCAGCCAAACAGCACCTGCATCCAATTAGGTGCGGACACTGGTTGGGTATTCTGCTTGTCAGATTACAATAGCCCACAGCAGGAAATTCATCAATCTGCACTATTTGGCCGACATTAATTTTTTTTTCAGCCAGTGAACTGATAGAAAAAAGAAAAAAAAATCATCCAAATCCAAAGAAGTGAGGTGGATGGAGGAATCCTCCCTGCCGTACCATTGTATTCTGAGCAATTAGCGTTTATTGATTGGTTTGCGCAAAAGTTATAGCGTCTACACAATAAGGGATAATTTTATAGCATTTTTATTAATAATTTTTTTTTTATACTAGTAATGGAGGCGATCAGCGATTGTTATCGTGACTGCGACATTATGGCGGACAGATCGGACACTTTTGGCACTATTTTGGGACCATTCACATTCATACAGCGATCAGTGTGATTAAAAATGCATTGATTACTGTGTAAATGTGACTGACAGTGAAGGGGTTTACCAGGAGGGGGCGCTGCAGGGCTTAAGTGTGTCCTAGGGAGTGATTATTACTGTGGGGGGGGGGGCGTGGCTATGTGTGACACGACACTGATCATCGGTCCCGATCACAGGGAGCAGTGATCAGTGTCCTGTCACTAGAAAGAATGAGGAAATGCTTATTTACATCAGCATTTCCCCGTTCTTCCTCTCCATGAAACGATCATGGGTATCCGCCGGACCCGTGATCACCCTCACGGAGCTCGATGCGGGTGCGCGCCCAAAATGCCGCGTCTTAAAGGGCAACGTACAGGTACGTTAATATGCCTGTACGTGCCATTCTGCCGACGAATATCGGCGTGAGCCGGTCGGTAAGGGGTTAATGATGCTGAAGTTGTCTCCTTATTCAGCCAGCTTCTTATTCACAAAGATGATTATTTACTAAACAATCATCTGCAAAGTTTATAATAAAATCGTGAACTTTAAAGCGGCCGAATAAGGAGACAACTTCAGCACCATTAGAATTTATTATATATTTGTAATATATTTATATGATATTATATATTGCTTATGTAGCACCCCCCTGGGTATACTGGGGGCAGGCCGGTACCTCCAGACACAGGGGGCGGACTTACATTCACCTCAGGGCTGAATCCATGGCTGTAATGGGAAGGTAGAACAATATGGGCGCCAGTCACTTTAGGTCATTTTCAATGCTTTATTGAAGAACTTTAAGGAAGTAGCAGTAAGGAGGTTGAGGGAGGAGTTGCAGAAACCTTTTTGTAGTGGATCGCTTACAGACTCTTCAAAATAAAGGACAAGACACAGCTTTCTCTGAGTAAATCTTGTATGGCCCGGGGAGATCTCTGCTACAAATCTAGCAACCAGCAGGATGTCTGGATAAGCCTCTCTCACAGACTTAAGCTGGCCATACACTATACAAAAAATCGGCCTAAAAATCGGTCAAAGAACGTTCTTTCGATTTTTCGGCCAGTTAATGGACACAAAATCGATAATCGTTGGGACGTTTTTGAGCCGAAAAAACGAAGGACAAGTTTGGAATTTTTCTGCCGAACGAACGATAAATTGAAAGGTTAATGTGTTTCCCGTCCGACCTGTCTGCACTAGGTATATGTAAAAAAACGAACATAATTTTTTTTTTTTTTTTATGTTCACTGAACGATTTATCGGCCATTATATGATGGCACCATCGTTTGCGCTCGCGGCCGAACGTTCGTTTTTCGAAAATGGGTTCGGCCGATTTTTTGTATAGTGTATGGCCAGCTTTAGCAGCCAGACAGTTCGTTACCTTGATTGAATTGTAAAACAGCTTCCAGTACCAGAACCTTTAAGTTGACCCGGCAGTACTGTGAGGGTAGTTTAAATGTAGAACAGCTTCTTCACAGCACCAGAACCTTTAAGCCATACGGCGGTACTGTGAGGGTAGATTAGGTGTAGGTGCGTCCTCCAAGTTACCAGGCCCTTCTGAGAGACCAGCCTTCATCCTGGCTCTCTCCAGCAAGGGTCCTCCCCTGGATTTCCTCAGCTTGGCTCGGCTTCTTCCATTCAGGCAAGACAGCCTAAGGACCACCTCTGCGATAGTAGGTCCCAGACAGGCTTCTGGGCCTACTTGCACAGCTGGAGGGGCACAAGGTCAGGACTGCCCAAAGCACATGGCATCTGTCCAATAAATACCCCCTCCCAGGAACCACAGCGGCAGGAACCTCCTACTGCGCTGTTTCTGGAAAAGAATATGTATCACAGCTCAACCCTGTTGCTATTCTCACACTGTCCTGCAGTACCAGTGACACCTACTGGCAACAGTGGGAAATGCATAACACAGTCAAGATTGGAACAGATTCAATAAATTATGTACAATTAATCTGAGCTGGTTACGGCTCAGCAAACTAAATTTACAATATAGCCCCATATTTTAGGACCAGGGGGGCTACACTTATATTATATTTTATTATCTTACTATATTGGATTATTATTATATTATATGTAGCACTGACCTCCGAAGGAGCTGCTGGTTTTTATTGGGCTTACCGTTACCTTTTTCACCTCGTCTCCGTCTAGGGGGTTCCCCTGGTAGATGGCCCAAAGAAATGTAGAAAATGACACTTTATCTTCCTTTTTTGGGTTATTTATTCAAAAAGATAAAACGGTCTCTTAAATGTAGGGTAGAGGGTTAGGATGAAAGTTCTGGTACTTTTGGAACTATTAAGATAGGAAATCTCTCACTCCAAAAACCCAGAGAATTACCGTTTTACAGCTGGATTCTCACAACCACCGGATAGACCTCCTCTCACTAGGCCTAGCAGCCGGTGGGGCGTTAGGTGAAGCAAAGTCTCTGCCACAGACTTGGTTGTAACTGAGGGACTCATATGGTACCAGTATCTCGCAGCCAGTCCGGCGATACTGTATGAGTGCAGATCCATTTAGTGTCCTTCCACTGAGCCTCCAGGCTCCTTCTGAGAAGCCAGCCTTGCGCATGGCTTTCTCCCGAAGAGTCCTCCTCTGGATGCTTCTCCAGTTGCTGGACCTCTCCTCAGATGAGACGGCACCGGACCACTTTTGGATAATTTGGCCCCGAAATCCATTCAGGCCTGTCCCTGCAGTTGCTTCGCCTCGGGCTATCCAGCCCCGAGACTCGGAATTGCATGGATCCGCACCCCAGGCCAGGAGGGCCACGGGGGGGCTGGTCAGGAGGACCAGGACCAAACAGACAGAAGATATCTTCTGGACTGGACCGGAACAACAAAACACGTGATTTCAGTACCTTAAATACCTTCTCTCAGAATTTACAGCGGGATGACACTCCCACTGGGCTGGTTCCGAAAGAAAGAAGGGTATCCAATACACCCAACCAAACTGCGTTCCCATACTTGCCAGCGGTGACAGCGACACCTGCGGCCAAGTAGGACTCAGTGCAGTCCAGCCAGACTGGTACTGAGACCATAATTTAGCATAATTAGCCCCAAAACCCAACTGTGGTTTTAGGAACATTAACTTTGAAAAGCCAGCGCTACATATACAAAATATTCATTCAATTTAATATAATTTATTTTATTGATATTTATATAAATGTATACTAATTATGAATTATATTAATTTATACTAAAGTAACTTTTTTTACTAAAACATTTATTACATTATTATTTATTATTCATTTATCATTCATTTTTATGTATTATTTATTTGTGTTATTTATAATGTTATTTCCTATTAGTTGTTATTTCTTAATAGTATAATTTAAAAATATTTTTGTACTTATCATTTTTTATGCATTTTCATTACTTATTATTTTTAGAATTTTGATCATATTACATTTTATTATTATTATTACAAATATTATGTATTATCCCTTCCGGCCCGGGCTGATGACGTCACCGGAAGTGTCGCTCTGTCTCTGTCTCTCTCGCTGGTAGAGGCCGATCAGCCAACTCCCCGCCCCTACGAGTGACGTCACCCCCTGATTCTCCGGTGAAGCGGCAGCACGATGTCGGTAATAGAGATGTTCACCCAACTACAGTGCGGCCTGAGCGCCGACCAGGACATCCGGGAGGTGAGAGGGGGGAGGGGGTGCTATGGAGGGATATGGTGGGGGCGGGGAGTACAGTACAGGTATGACACTGAGATGGGTGATGGGGTGTTATTTAGAGGGGGGGGGGGAGATGACCTCACACATCCAGTAGGGGGAGGAGAGGTCAGTACAAGAAGGGGCTTATGATTCAGGATGAAGTAGATTATTGGGGGTTGGAGGGGGTAGGATTGTGCAGAGCGCATGGGGGGGGGGGGGGTACTTGGAAGGTCCAGAGTGCGGGGGGGGGGTGCTTGGAAGGTACAGAGTGCGGGGGGGGGGGGGGGTGCTTGGAAGGTCCAGAGTGCGGGGGGGGGCGGGTGCTTGGAAGGTCCAGAGTGCTGGGGGGGGGCCGGGTGTGCCTGGGGGGGGGCCCCGGGTGCTTGGAAGGGCCAGAGTGCTGGGGGGGGGGCTTGGGGCCCGGGGGGGGCGGGTGCTTTGGAAGGGCCAGAGTGCGGGGGGCCCCGGGTGCTTGGAAGGTCCAGAGTGCGGGAGGAGGGGGGGGCGGGGCCGGGAGGGAGGGGGGGGCGCTTGGAAGGTCCAGAGTGTGGGGGGGGGGGCGGGAGCTTGGAAGGTCCAGAGTGTGGGGGGGGGGCGGGTGCTTGGAAGGTACAGAGCGTGGGGGGGGGGCGGAGCCTATGATCTCTCTAAGTAAGCTGTCCTGGAAGATTCATGGAAATTCCGGTAAGTTTAGCGGGTTTTCCATTTCCAGAGAGATTCTGATGGAACCAGTCCGGTGGTGACGGTTCCTAATTCCGGTATTGGAGGGTCAGTTCCGCCAAGTTCCCATCTATAGATATCAGATGTTGGAGGAGAATAATATGGGGGATGGGTGGGGGAGATGTATAAAGCTGTGGGTTCTTCTCTGCAGGACGTCCGGAAGGTGGTGCAGAATATGGAGCAGATGGCGCGGGAGATCCTCATCCTTCTTCAGGGTGTCCACCAGGAGGCGGGATTCAATAACAGTGAGTGCCCCTCCCCCGTCAGTCATCAGAATCCTCCGCTAGTGAAGGGATCGGCCGGCAAGCAGCCCATCCAACGTTGTGTATTGTGTGTCCAGAATGGTTTTGTATGTGTGACAATGTGT
>CM053031.1:9032717-9097717 GCA_028564925.1 Lithobates sylvaticus | reverse complement strand
AGGCTGCAGGCTTTGTGAAAATTAATATTTGTGTCATTCTTAAAACTTTTGGCTGTAAATTTGCTGAACAAGTCATCTTGTAATTGATTGCTGTTTAAAAACGACCTTTCCTTTTCAATCTGCAGCCGCTGTAATATGCAATATGGCAGCCTGGAGGCGCTCTGTACCCAGAAATGTCCTGCTTGGCTTCCTTCTGGGACGATGCAGACCAATTTGATGCAGTGTGCGGCGTATGGTCTGAGCACTGACAGGCTGACCCCCCCACCCCTCCAACCTCTGCAGCAATGCTGGCAGCACTCGTACGTCTATTTCCCAAAGACAACCTCTGGATATCACGCTGAGCACGTGACCTCAACTTCTTTGGTGGACCATGGCGAGGCCTGTTCTGAGTGGAACCTGTCCTGTTATACCGCTGGATGGTCTCGGCCACCGTGCTGCAGCTCAGTTTCAGGGTCTTGGCAATCTTCTTATAGCCTCGGCCATGTTTATGTACAGCAACAATTATTTTTTTCAGATCCTCAGAGTTCTTTGGCATGAGGTTCCATGTTGACCTTCCAGTGAGAGCGATAACACCAAATTTAACACACCTGCTCCCTATTCACACCTGAGACCTTCTAACACCGAGTCACATGACACCGGGGAGGGAAAATGGCTAATTGGGCCCAATTTGGACATTTTCACTTAGGGGTGTACTCACTTTTGTTGCCAGCGGTTTAGACATTAATGGCTGTGTGTTGAGTTATTTTGAGGGGACAGCAAATTTACACTGTTATACAAGCTGTACACTCACTACTTTACATTGTAGACAAGCGTCATTTCTTCAGTGTTGTCACATGAAAAGGTAGAAGAAAATATTTACAAAAATGTGAGGGGGTGTACTTACTTTTGTGAAATACTGTGTATATATGTTTACATTCCTTGTAATAGGAATAAAAGTGATAAATGGACAGTGTAAAAAAAATAAAAATAAAAAAAAAGGTAAGGGAAAAAAAAAATGTAAGTGCCCCATCCCTCCGTGCTCACACGCAGAAGAATGGTGTTAAACCACTTGTGAGGTATCGTCGCGAACGAGAGCAATAATTCTAGTGCAAGACTCTAACTCTAAACTGGTAACCTGTAAAGTCATTTAAAACATCACCTATGGAGATTTTTAAGTACTGTAGTTTTTCTGCTATTCCACGAGTGTGCGCAATTTTAAAGCATGACATGTTAGGTATCTATTTACTCTGCGTAATATAATCTTTCACATTTTACAATAAAATTGGGGGTAAATATTGTGTTTTTTATTATTTTTAATTTAAATTCACTAAACATTTTTGCAAAAAATATTGTGTTTAAGAAACTGCTACTCAAATATCATTTGACATAAAAAAAAGAAAAAAAAAATTACACAAATCGCCATTTTATTCCCTAGGGTCTTTGCCAAAAAAATAAAAAGTATGTTTGGAGGTTCTAAGTAATTTTGTAGCAAAAAATCCTGATTTAAACCTTACTTCCCCCCCCCCCCCTTCCTAATACTGACTAACCCATGTAAAAAAGATGTACCGGTTATATACATTTGCCTATTCTCGGCCCGGTCATGTGATCCCGCGTCAGTCAGAGGCAGCTGTAGGGGAGAGCATTCCAACAACGGCTGGGAGTGGTGACGTCACCCATAGGCTTGAATGGCCCATTTTTGTATTTTGGTGCCGTTTCCTCTCCCCTGCAGCAGCGCTGTTTGACACAGGGGAGCTGGATCACGTGACTGGAACGGGCTGAACATAGCCAAATATCGACATCGTTTCTACACAGGTTAGTCAGCAAAGGTGTTAGGAGGGGGGAGGGGGGGGGCACTTTTAAGACTAGTAAGGTTTAAGCTGGAATTCTGCTTTTTAAAGAGTTGCCCGTGTCGGCTTTTACAACCACCAATTCATCAGATTCTCCAATCTGGTGATTACAGATAATCTCGGGACTGAGCTCCAAATAACCGCAAATTAATAATGACGTAATTGTCGCCTTCATTACATAAGGGAGACCACATGCAGCACTGCATCCTCTAATGATCTTCTTCTCTTGTTCTAGTTGAGTGCGGGCGGGAGAAAGGTTTCCATCTGGATATTGAAGATTACCTGTCCGGTGTACTGAACCTGGCCAGTGAGCTGGTAAGTATATGAGGCACAGCTGCCATAGAGAATCTACAGGGTGTTCTCCATAGGATCTGAAAGAGGGGCGGGGGGGGGGGGAATTCTGTGTGGGTTGGGCTGGTAGTTCTCCAAGGCGGCGGGCTGTGGTGAGGGTGGGATTGGAGGGGATTGTTCTGACAATTAATTGCTGAGGTGAGAAGCCTGGAGAGAGTCCAGCATTAAGTATTGTGAGGATGTAGGGGAGGGGGGGTATTCTAGAGGCGATCTCTAGGCTCCCCCTACCCCCCCCCCCCCCCCCCAACTGATCACGCATTAGAAAATGAAAACAATCTTTTTTTTTTTTTGTATAATCTTTATTTAGGACAAAATTAACATGTTATAGCAAACTGTTTCAGATAGTCAAGGACTAAACCGATATAGGCAGGTATCAAAAAGATAAAAAGGTACATACAAACAAGCAGGGGAATAAAGTAAAGGAACAATGCTTGTCACATTAAGCCGTGATGCTGGGTTTTTGGTCCTGGGCAGTTAGGGATATTCTATGGCAGTGATATCCATGGACAATATCCTAAAGATACACAAGTGTGTGTATATGTGTGTGTGTATATGTATACAGGGGGTCCCCGACTTACGAACGCCCGACCTACGAACATCCCCTACTTACGAACCGGGCGCTGCGGGGACCCTCCGCCATTTTCCGCCGTCCTCCGGCCGTTCTGCGCATGCGCGGCCAGACGGAGCCTCGGAAAATGACGGCAAACTTCGGAAATGTCCGTAATTTGCTGCGCATGCGCAGAACGGCATTAGACGGAACATCGGAAATGTCCGTAATTGTTGGTCTGCGCATGCGCGGCCGACTTACGAACAATTCCGAGATAAGAACAGGCGGCCAGTCCCTAACGAGTTCGTAACTCGGGGACCCCCTGTATATAGGCTGTGACAAGCCCAACAGCCAGCACTAAGACCGCCCATGTTGCTGGAAATTCTAAAAAGGATTTATGGCATCCTGTTGGCAGTGACGCCGGGGCCAAATTGGCCTCCAGCGCACCATCCGGTTCAGGAGTGCCCGGGACAAACATCTGGGGCGGAAAGGGAAAAACAATGCCCTACCCTGGAAGGGAGGCTTCCCCTTCAGCAGCAAGGCACTATAGCTATAAGTCCAGTTAGTACAATGTGAGTGAAGTGGAGGGTCCAACCCCACGTAACAAGGAGCTTTTACATTGTTCTAAAGAATGAGGGAGAGAGGGAGAAGAGATTAGGGAAAAAAAGGGATCGGCGCTGTGACAAAACGTCCCTACACTCCGATTGAGTGCTTTCGTCATATACCACTTCCTCCCAGTCTGAATATAGATATCGGATATTCTAACCGCTCACAAGCACAAAACGAGACAAGACTTGCTTAGTGCTAACATGGACTGATTTATTAGAACCAAAATGAGTAAAAAAATAAGTATTTATAATACAGTAGAAGAGGAGATTCCCCCCCCCCCCCCCCCCTCCTGCTCATATTACTCGAACAATACACCTGTAACAAATTAACATGAGCTAATTAACTAATCCCTTTTAAGCAGCCGATGTGAATCAAGATTTCACCACAGGTCAGACTTGTTGTCACCGAGCTTCACACAGTAGATTATACATTATCATAAGTACAACCACAAGACATTTTGTCACAATAGCAGGAGCTCCACTAGGAGTCGGCCCGTCTACTACATTGTACCGAGGACAATGTGATCAGCTCTCTCAATTAACATCTTGAGTTCATCAACAAACTAAGAATAGTCTTTACATATATCCTGGGAGATACTGTGGATAAATATTACTTACGTTTTAAGTAATCCAAGATATATTTTCTCACTCACCCTGTGCCAGGATGGCACAGGGTGACTTAGACATAATAGGTGCATGGGGAGCTTAACCGCTTCAACTCCGGGCCATTTTTCACCCTTCCTTACCAGAGCACTTTTTGCGATTCGGCACTGCGTCGCTTTAACTGACAATTGCGCGGTCGTGCGACGTTACACCCAAACAAAATTGACGTCCTTTTTTTCCACAAATAGAGCTTTCTTTTGGTGGTATTTGATCGCCCCTGCGGTTTTTATTTTTTGCGCTATAAACAAAAGAAGAGCGACAATTTTGAAAAAAAAAAAAAACACAATTTTTTACTTTTTAAAGTAAAAAACGATTTTTTTACTCAGTTTAGGCCGATACGTATTCTTCTACATATTTTTGGTAAAAAAAATCGCAATAAGCGTATATTGATCGGTTTGCGCAAAAGTTATAGCGTCTACAAAATAGGGGATAGATTTATTGCATTTTTTTTTTTTTTTTTTTTTTTTTACTAGTAATGGCGGCGATCTGCGATTTATTTATTTTTTTTATTTTTTTTCGTGACTGCAACATTGCGGCGGACACTTCGGACACATTTTTGGGACCATTCACATTTACACAGCGATCGTTGCTATAAAAATGCATTGATTACTGTGTAAATGTGACTGGCAGGGAAGGGGTTAACACTAGGGGGCGCTGCAGGGGTTAATGTATTCCCTATATGTGTGATTCTAACTGTGGGGGGAGGGGACTCAAGGGGAGGAGACCGATCATGTGTTCCTCCGTACTGGGATCACATGATCGGTCTCTTCTCCACTGACAGGACGTGGAGCTGTGTGTTTACACACACAGCTCCACGGTCCCGTTGTTTTAACGGGCAATCGCGGGTGCCCGGCGGACACTGCGGCCACCGTGCACTCGCGCGCGCCCCCCAGGCGGCCGGGAATGGGAGGACGTCATATGACGCCCACCCAGGATGGGAGATCCACCTTGTGGGCGTCATATGACTATGGGCGGGTAGTGAAGGGGTTAAACATGGGTTTCCCAACCTTTCCAATGGATTCTGGGTTCCATGTGCCTTCCCGTCACAAGCGCATTCCTGTATTCTTATGTGGAATCTTCAGATCCTAATCGAGCGAGCCGCACCGAGGCCGGACAACCTCCAGAGGGAATGGGGAATGCTTTCTCGCAACAACAGTATCTCTACCCTCGCGGGATCTAAGGGTCGGTTCTGCCAGCTCTAGCAGTGCCAAGTCTAGACTGGAGGATGCATGCCCTGGGTTGGCCACATAGTCCATCCAGGGTGCCCATATACCGTTGAAGCTTTCACGAGTACCCCTACAGGTCGCTATCCAGTCCTCTGCCTCCTTAATGTCATTCGCCTTGCCAATCCATTCCTCCCTTGTAGGAATTTGTGGCTGTTTCCATTAAATTAGGAGTAAGCGTCTGGTCGCATTCAATAAATATGGCAGTGCGCTTTTCTTATATCGACTAATCGGGATCTGAGGGACATGTAGGAGGAAGTGGACCGGGGATAGAAGAATATCTTTTATTTGGGATTTAATGTCTTCCCAATAGGGCTTGATCTGGGGGCACTCCCACCATATGTGTAGAAGTGTGCCTCGGTGTCCACAATCTCGCCAGCGTAGGTACGATACAGAGCGGGTAGATACACGCCAAGTCTGCTGGCACCCTGTACCAGCGGGACAGAACTTTATAGTTCGTTTCTTGTGTTTTGGACTCAATAGAACTTGAGTGAGGGAGCTGGTAAAGGTGGGCCAGCTGAGTTGCGGTAAATTCAAGCCCTGGGTCTCTCTCCCATGTGTGTGTGTGTGTGTGTGTGTGTGTGGGTTTAGGGTCGTGTGTAGTGGAGCCTAGCAGGCGGTATAGTTCCAAGACCATGTGGGGTATCGGTCATCCTCCAGGAAGAGGCGTTCGAAGGGTGTGAGAGAGGAAATTTCTCTTGGAGTGGCCATGGATCTCAAAAAAGTGGTGTAGCTGCTTTTACCTCCAACAATTCATCTGGGAGCCGCTATGTCTGGCCTGTAGGGTCTCAAAACTCAGTAGCTTGCCATTCCTCATGAGTTTACCACAACTGGCTTTGCCATCATTCACCCAGGGGCCGAAAAAGGCTGTTTTGTTCGCCCGGAGGCAACCACAGAAACCCACAAAACAGAGCCAGCGGGGACAAGTTTGGGCCAGGTTCAGGATTGGGTTAATTCGGTCCCAGGCTGAAAGAGTTTGGGCCGTCAGTGGGGAGGTGGTGTCAGACAGCCCCCTGTGTTCCCGGGGCAGCCACAGTTAGTATGTCAGGTTCCTCCCTGCCAAACATTTCTCCAGGGAGACCCATAGCTTGGAATGAGTGTGGAAGAGCCAAGTGAGGATCCTCTGAAGAGCGATAGCCCTATAATACTTTTGTATGTTCGGGACTCCCAATCCACCTGCCTGTTTCGAGCGCTTCAGCAATCTCAAAGCTATTCTGGGTTTCTGTGCATTCCACACAAACCCAGACCGCATGCTAGAGATCCGGGTAAAGAAGTCCTCTATGGTTAAAAACAAGACAAAAAAAATGTATATACTCGAGTATAAGCCGAGTTTTTCAGCACATTTTTTTTGTGCTGAAAGTGCCCCCCTCGGCTTATACTGTCAAGCATTTTTCTGCAGCAGAAAATTACATTTTCCGACCCGACTTTGGGGCCCCGTATCTCAGGGCCACTTGGTGCTAGGAACCCCAAATTACAACATATCCAAATTTGGGGTTTCTAGCACCAAGTGTCCCCGAGATACGGGGCCCCAAACTCGGTTCGGAAAATGTCATTCGCTGCTGCAGAAAAGGGCTTGACATTTTCCGACCCGACTTTGGGACCCCTTATCCCGGGGACACTTGGTGCTAGGAACCCCAGTGGAAGTAGCAATACAACATATCCAAATTTGGGGTTCCTAGCATCAAGTGGCCCCGAGATACAGGGCCCTAACTGTGTCCATCTGCAGCAATGTCATTTCGGGACCCTTTGTGTCCAGAGACCCAAATTTTGGCTGCAGCTAGGGGGCATCTAGGAACCCTTAACTACCAAGTTTGGGGGACCTATGGCTGCAAATGGGCACAGTGAGGCTGCAAATGGGCACAGTGAGGCTGCAAATGGGCATTGTTGACCCTCTTTAACACTTACAGTAGCTGCGCATTTCTCACCCTAGGCTTATACTCGAGTCAATACGTTTTCCCAGTTTTTTTGTGGTAAAATTAGGTGCCTCTGCTTATATTCGGGTCGGCTTATACTCGAGTATATACGGTAAGTATTCCATTAAAGGGGTTGTAAAGGAGATTATATATATATATATATATATATATATATATAATTTTTTTTTTAAATAGCAAACATGTTATACTTCCACTGTGCAGCTCGTTTTGCACAGATTGGCCCCCCGAACCTGGTCTTCTGGGGTCCCTCGGCGGCTGTCTCGGCTCCCC
The DNA here is from genome assembly GCA_028564925.1 of Lithobates sylvaticus. Taxonomy (NCBI): domain Eukaryota; kingdom Metazoa; phylum Chordata; class Amphibia; order Anura; family Ranidae; genus Lithobates; species Lithobates sylvaticus. Next base: position 9,090,295 of record CM053031.1, on the reverse strand, counting down.
CCCAGCAAGTACTGCTCACCTTTAATGCGAGCTCCCTCGCATGGTGTGGAGTACTTGTGGGCGCGCTCCCGTGATACAGCCGGCGGCTATAGCAGCTCGCTGTATCACTCGTCCCGCCCCCCGGCGCGCCGCGTCATTGGATGTGATTGACAGCAGCGCGAGCCAGTGGCTGCGCTGCTTTCAATCCATCCACTCTAGCCAATCAACGGCCAGGGTGAGCAGCAAAGAGGATGTCGGGGGCGAGCGCGGGACTTTCGAGGAGTCAGGTAAGTAAAACTGGGGGCTGGGGGGGGGGGGGTGTCGGTATTGTCAGATGTTTTTTCACCTTAATGCATAGAATACAACCCATTTAAGTAAACCCCTGTATATGCACAAAAGTAGACGCAGCAAGGTTTCCACGTCCATGGGAAGGGAATCCGGCACCACAATGGGGAAACAGAGCATTAATAGGCATGGAAAGGGGCAGGGATCCTCTGGGCGGAAATAGGGCACAGCAAAGGGAAAAGAGACAGGAGGGGTTCAGGTGCTGGATGGTGGGTTCTGAGGAGTCTATGGAGGCAGGTCTCTGGGCAGGCATTCCTCTGGGGCGAGAGGGAGAGAAGCACTGGGCACCCTGGCCATGGATCGGGAGCATTGGAGAACAGAGGGCGCAGGCAGAGAGGCGGCAAGGCAATGAGAAGCAGAGGCAGCTCCTGGAGGGGGCGACCTCAGTCTGGGGTCCTCACAGGCACATGGAGCATCCAGGGGGCCAGCAGGAGAAAAACGTGTACTGGTTTCCCCAGCCCAGGTAGTTGTACCCAAGCCGGGGAGCAAACTCGTGACCCAGAAAATCTGATGCTTAGCAATACTTTATCAATAATAAAAAGACTCTGGCGCCTGAAGGGGAGGAAGTCTGCGGCTGGTGTGAGCAAATCCAATACACAAGCTGACAACCTGGCGCCTCCCACACAGGAGGTGTGGAGGGGCGGGAACTGTATGCGAGGGGCCAGGTGTCGGCTGCATGGCTCCTCAAATGTATGCGGAAGTGGGGGATATGTAGGGGGGGAAGCCATGACAGATGGGCTTTAATGTTACATTTTTGGTCCTGGTCCATGAGTTGTTTCTGACATTAGACGTTCTCTTATGTTCCTTCCTAGTCCAGGTTGGCGGTGAACAGCGTCACAGCCGGCGACTACGCCAGACCGCTCCGCATCGCCACCTTCATCAACGAGCTGGACTTCGGCTTCCGCCTGCTGAACCTGAAAAACGACTCGCTGAGGAAGCGCTACGACGGCCTGAAGTACGACGTGAAGAAGATCGAGGAGGTCGTGTACGATTTGTCTATCAGGGGACTCAACAAAACGCAGCCAATCTCAGAGAAACCGTTGACGACCGCATTGTCGGGTGAACTCTGAGTGCTGTGCGCACTCTTGGGCTGGCTGTTTTCCGCCCAGGCTGGAGCCAAAACATCTCCCGTTCCCGGGATTAAGTCCAGTTTCTATCTTTTTTTGTTTTTCTATTTTCTCATGAAGAATCAGTCCGAAGCTTCTTGGGTGTCTGTGGATGCATTTCTCATTGAGTCATCATTGTTCTAATTTTGTGATCTGCCTCGGTTTGGCTTGATGAGCCTTTTAAGGAGGTAGATGATTTATGGGGGAGGGGCATGATAACTATATTTTGTTAAAGAGGACCTTCCATCTCTGTGGCAAGGTCTGCTTTTTCACGGTGCTCCCCCTCGTAAAAAAAAAACGATGCATAAACATACCTGTGGAGAGTAAAATAGATGATATACTTACCTCCCCCCAATGTTACAGGGTGGGGGGTGTGACATCATCCTCCTGCTTACATCCTGAGAATGCTGAGGAGCCCAAACCTTGCAAGAATACATTTCAGCAGAGTGCAGGATCATCTTCAGGCTGGTCGGCATTCCCTGAGAGCTGGTCTGGAGGAGGTTGACGGTTCACCTGTGGGCCGCGGGGAGGAAGTTACGTATATTATCTATCCCTCCCCCGCTATAGGCACTTGCATAAGTGGACTTGAGGTGAATAGTTCACTTTTAAAACATTCCCTGTTAAAAAAAAAAAAAAATTATTAAAAAAAAAATTGTTTTATCCCCTGTGGCAGTGCATTTTGCCTGGTGGCATCTTATGTTTACTGTTAATAAAGTTATCAGGTTTGCAGGTCTTTGTTGTATCTCACTTTTTTTCTGCTCTTCTGTAATCGCCGCTTTTTTATTTTTAGCTGGTCAGTTTGTACAGTTTGGATTTTTTAACATATAAGGAAGATCTGGGCCTGGCAGTTTGCTGATGCTGCTTGTTGTGCAACTGTCTTCACTAAAGTTATATTTGGTAAGGGTTGGGTGGGGTATTGGTATTCATTGACCTGAACAAGTCCTAAGTAATGCCGCGTACACACGATCGGAATTCTCGTCGGAAAAAACTCTGACGGTTTTTCCGACGGAATTCCGCTCAAGCTGTGTTGCTTACACACGATCACACCAAATTCCGACGGTCAATAACACAGCGGCATAAAACACGTTCGACAGCACTATAAAAGGGAAGTTTAATGCTTCCGAGCATGCGTCGGAATTTTGCGTGTCGGAATTGCATAGACGCGATCGGAAAATCCGATAGAAAGGTTCTCAATCAAAGTCGGTCGGAAATTCCGACAGAAAAAGACCATTGGGCATACACGCGGTCGGAAAATCCGATGAAAAGCTCCCATCGGACTGTTTCCATCGGAAATTCCGACTGTGTGTACGCCGCACAAGAAATTAAAGCGGAACTTTAGTTTGCCTCCCAGGTGGCTTCAACTTCCACCCCCCCCCATGGTGCCACCATAACACGGCATGTGCAGTTGTGTCGACGGGGCTCTCCCCAGCCTTGGGATCCTGGGAGAGCCCACCGGAAACATCTGTACACATACAGGTGATTTGTCGGGATACCACGCTCACGCGCAGATGATCAGGGAACCGCGCATGCGTAGATGTGCTGCGGGGCTCTCCTGGGACCTGAAGTCTTGTGGCACATCTGTGCAAGGGGCAGGGTGTTACACTTACCCATAACACTGGCTTCTGTGTTCTTCGCCTATAGCAGCACCCTTTCCCATAAGGCAAGCAGGCCTACCGGTGCTCTGTTGCCTCCAGGACTTGCACACAATGCACTAGCCTGGCTACCGCAGCAAACGGGCACTTGCAGTTGGCATAAAAAAGAGGAAAGGAGGGCGCACCGACCTTGTGCATTACCAATGGTAATTTTTTTTTATTAAACTGTAACAACAGTAGTCGTTAGGGGTGCAACGGATCAAAAAACTCACGGATCGGATCGATCCTCGGATCAGAGTCACGGATCGGATCATTTTTCGGATCAGCAAATAATAATTGAATTTGCAAAACCCTGTGAAAATTCCGCCACCATATAGTCCCCACTGTAATATCCACGTCATCTCCCCCACTGTAATAGTGGCAGGGTATCGCCGAGTATTGGCAGGGTATCGGCTGGGTATTGCAGAGTATCAGCTGGGTAATGCAGAGTATCGCAGAATATCGGCTGGGTAATGCAGAGTATATGCTGGGTAATGCAGGGTATTGGCTGGGTAATGCAGAGTTTGTTTACAAGTGATCGCTCTGTCATTTGACGGAGCGATCACATTGTAAACAGTGGCCTTTCCTAAGGCCGCCGGATGTACCGAGATGGCCGCCGCCGCTCCGGAGCTAGGCCGAAGCCGCGGCCTTTCCTGAAGCCGAGGCCGCGGATCGCGGGGTGTGCCGATCCGAACGGGGTGACCCGTTCGGATCACGGATCGGCGACGATCCGTTGCACCCCTAGTAGTCGTACTCACAAACGAGCGTATACAAAAAAGCTTGTCAGGCCGCCAGCAAATAGAACTACGTCTCTGGACACCTGCAACCCGGACCGGATATTGAATCGATTTGGCTCTGAGGAAGAGGGTACGCCCTTGAAACGCGTTAGCAGTTGTGATGCTATCTGGACCCTCCAATATCCGGTCCGGGTTGCAGGCGTCCAGAGACGCCGTTCTGTTTGCTGGCGGACTGACAAGCTTTTTTTATTTTGTATACGCTCGTTTGTGAGTACGACTACTGCTGTTACAGTTTTTTGATAAAAAATTGTAACCATTGGTAATGCACAAGGTCGTGCGCCCTCCTTTCCTCTTTTTATGTTTCTGTTCTAAGGATACCCATTGTTCTGAGGATGGCAGCAAGACCGCAGGCATTGTTCTAACCAGAGGGTTGGCTGCACCACTTACCTATAGACTAGGTAAGCGCAGGAGATTGTTTACTTGCAGTTGGCAGACAGGCAGAGTGGTTCAATGACAGTCCAGAAACAAGGCAGGCAAGGTTCAGAAGAGTCAGGGTCAAGTCCGTAGTCAAAAGGCAGGTAGAGTTTGGAGGATAGTCGCTATCCGATCTGAGGTCATAAACGGGGGAATCCAAACGGAAAGCTTGGAACACGTGTCACAAACACAATATCACAAGCATGAGACTGCAGGCTTGGCTGGCTTAAATCAGGTTTCGTCTCCACCCGGAGACTGACCGCATCAATCACCTTGCAGGTGGACAAACAGGCAGGGAGAATGTATCACAGCTAAAACCAGGATGCTGGAATGAGACCAGCAGCTATCAAGGATCAGGAGCGCTACTCACTCCTGACACAGGGAGAACCAAAGACGATTCTCGCCTACTCACTGCAAACCGTAAAAACCTTCATGGAGCGCCACTTTTAAAGTGCTGAGAAGAGTTGCTCAGGTGATCCACCAAAAGGGGTGCTGGAGCCTAAATTCTCATATCGGTGTCCCATATAGAGGTGCCGCACACCGACAGCTCAATGTACTACAGATAGTGACGAGAGGCCACAGCCTCAGTTCCTCCTGATATCACTCCCACTGATGCATTTCGCCCCACCCCTATGGAATAAGCCCCAGGGCTGGAGTGAAATGCATCAGTGGGTGGGTGGTCTCAGGAGGAGCTGAGACTCGGGCCGCTCTTCACTATTTGATATACATTGAGCTGTCTGTGTGCAGCGCCTCTACATGGGATAATTTGTGCCTGGCTGGATGAGCACGGCGTTGCTGCCTTTGGTATTTACGTTGTTGAGTGAGCGATCGATCAGCCAGCAAGGGAGCTACCTGTGCAAACGGATGAATATTTTTTTCTGTCCCCTTTCGCCTATAGGTGGCAGCACTGAATATTGCCCACTTCCATCCTGCTAACAGGAGGTTAAGATCATCATCTGTTGTGGCCAAAGATCATCCCACATTGAAAGTTGTCTTTAGACTCCATAATTATGTACAATATGGCCGCTCGCCCATAACCAGAAGGGCCGGGTATTTCACTCCTGAGCAGCATGGAGGGGGGAAGGGTGAGGAAAGGAGTGTGTGCTGCTGGGGAGGCTGAGGTGACCATTTGTACTTTGCATGGACACAGGAAAAGGTCCCTCTAAACCAGGGGGACCTTTCTAAACAAAGGCCCTTCAGAGTTTGAGGGGGCCGGACTGTGGCCAGTTGGAACAGAAGATGCCCAGACATCGATGGGATTTAACAATGCCCCAAACATTTGTATTGGTGGGAGGAATAGTGCCTCATCATTGGTATCAGTGGGAGAAATGGTGTCCCATCACTGGTGTCAGTGGAAGGAATAGTGTCTTGTCGCTGGAGTCAGTGGGAGGAAAAGTGCCCCATTGTTGGTATCAGGGGAAGGCATAGTGCCCCATTGTTGGTATCAGGGGAAGGCATAGTGCCCCATTGTTGGTATCAGGGGAAGGCATAGTGCACCATTGTTGGTATCAGGGGAAGGAATAGTGCCCCATCATTGGTGTCAGTGGGAGAAATTGTGCCCCATCCTTGGTGTCGGTGGGAGGAATAGTGCCACATCATTGGTGTCAGTGGGAGAAATCGTTCCCAATCATTGGTGTCAGTGGGAGGAATGGTGCCCCATCATTTGTGTCGGTGGGAGAAATAGTGCCCTGTCTCTGGTGACAGTGGGAAGAATAGTGCCCCATCCTTGGTGTCGGTAGGCGAAATAGTGCCCTGTCTCTGGTGACAGTGGGAGGAATAGTGCCCCATCATTGTTGGTGTCAGTGGGAGGAATAGTGCCCCGTCATTGTTGGTGTCAGTGGGAGGAATAGTGCCCCGTCATTGTTGGTGTCAGTGGGAGGAATAGTGTCCCATCATTGTTGGTGTCAGTGGGAGGAATTATACCCCAGTTTTGGTGTCAGAGGAAGGAACAGGGCACGGGCCACAGTTTGGGACCACTGCTCTAAATCGGTGGCCAAAGTCTCCATCATGTGTTCGGCGTTCTTCATTATGTTTACTGTCCTTGTTTTAATTAATAAAACATTTTCATAATACTAGAACACCCCCGATCTTAGGGTGGGGGAGAATGTGGCATCATGGGGGTGGCTTGAGGGTGGGGTGGGGTGGGGTGAGGGGGAGTTGCATCCTTGGGGGGGCTGTTTGCACCATGCTACATGGGTGTAAGGTAACACGGTGGAAAAGATGGAGTTCTGCTTTGAGCCGAGGTAGAGCTTGACCTTGAAGTGACGACTTTTCCAGGAATAGCACAGCAAGGATTAATGATGCGGATTCTCTATCGCCATCGGGGAGATGTAAATTCCTGGAAGTTATCCGATGGGGGTGGAAATACACGCGGATAAGTTATGATTTTGTAAACCATCCAGAAACGCGATGGATCCGCCCGAATTCTCGTACTTCTGAATTGATGTCATGCAGAGGCGGCTCTCAAATTAGGCGGTCGCCTAAGGCCTCGCACTCACAGGGGCTTTGCGGCCTCATAATTTGCCTGTGCTCAATCACTGATTCTCTCTCCCCCCCCCTCTTTATCTCACCATCTTTTCTGTGTGTTTGTATTTTTTTTCCTATTACGGACGTGAGTGGGGCCTCATGTGTAAGTTTCGCCTAAGGCCTCACAAAGCCTAGAGCCTCCTCTGATGTCATGTGTTGTATTGTAGGACCCCTTTCACACTGAGGCAGGTTTCTGGCATTTAACGCTAGAGAGAGCCTCTGAAAACCGCCTCCCATTCATTTCCATGGGTGCTTTCACACCCGTGCGGGTGCGCTGCGAGGCGTTAGAAAAAGTCCTGCAATCAGCAACTTTGGGGCGGGTTTGGAGCGCTGTAAAAAGCGCTCCAAAAAACACTGAATTGAATGGCCAGCGATTCGAAAGCGCCGCAAAATGGGTGTTTTTTGGATTTTTTTCTTTTTAAGGTCGCGTCACCTTAAAAAAAAAAAAACGCCACCCAGTCTCACCGATCCGGCTTTTCTATCGCAAAACTTGCAGGGACTTCTGAAGGCCTCTCGGCTCTTATGACCGTCCGTTTGGATATCTTCAGAGACTTTGTTCTCTGGACGAGCCCCTCTAAACCACTTTCAGCCCCGGACCATTTTGCTGGCTTAAGACCAGAGCACTTTTTGCGATTCGGCACTGCGTCGCTTTAACTGACAATTGCGCAGTCGTGCGACGTGGCTCCCAAACAAAATTGACGTCCTTTTTTTTCCCCACAAAGCTTTCTTTTGGTGGTATTTGATCGCCCCTGCGGTTTTTATTTTTTGCGCTATAAACAAAAAAAACAGCGACAATTTTGAAAAAAACACATTATTTTTTACTTTTTTGCTATAATAAATATCCCCCAAAAATATATAAAAAAACATTTTTTTTCCTCAGTTTAGGCCGATACGTATTCTTCTACATATTTTTGGTAAAAAAAAAAATCGCAATAAGCGATTATTGATTGGTTTGCGCAGAAGTTATAGCATTTTCAAAATAGGGGATAGTTTTATAGCATTTTTATTAATAATTTATTTTTTATGTCGGCGATCAGCAATTTTTATTATGACTGCGACATTATGGCAGGCATATCGGACATTTTTGACACATTTTTGGGACCGCTGTCGTTTATAAAGCAATCAGTCCTATTTAAATGCACTGATTCCTGTGTAATGGACACTGGCAGTGAAGGTGTTAACCACTAGGTGGCAGTGTAGGGGTTAAGTGTTCCTAGGGGCGTGTTACTAACTGTGGGGAGGGGGGGTGTGGCGGTGGTTTAGTGAACACCGATCTCTGCTCCAATCAAAGGGAGCAGAGAGAGATCAGTGTCACTAGTTGCTAGGCAGAACGGGGAGATGCTGTTTACTTCCGCATCTCCCCGTTCAGCCTTCCCGTGAGACGATCGTGGGTATCCCAGCGGCAGTCGAGTCCGCGGGACCCACAGGGGTCCCGACCGACACGCGCGTGATGGCACAGCGGCAAGCTTAAAGAGGACGTACCTGTACTCCCTTTCGCCTGCCCGTGCCATTCTGCCGACGTACATAGTCGTGCGCTGGTCGGGAAGTGGTTAAACTGGATCACTGGAGGACTTTTCAATTATCGCACTTCCTAAGATCGTTGCCTATCCCCGGCTCTCTCTTTACTCGTAAGCTCCACTCTTTCGAGGAGCTTCGTCTGGCAGAGAGCCCGATCCGGAGTTCCTTATCCAACCTCGTCCTTGTTGGATCTCCATGCCACAGAAGACCCTCCGTCCTTAGCGAAATGGGCGAGAGACTTGCAAGTTACCTTTTACTGAACCCCAAAATGAGAGAATCCTCCCTATGCAGTAGGTACCAGGAAACCACGTGCAACATTGTGACACGTTGGTATAGAGCCCCATCAGTTCTGGCAAAAATGTTCCCTCTTCAGACGGATCGTTGCTGGCGTCCATGCGGGTACCCTTCTATATATTATTTGGGAGTGTCCTATGCTTGCCACTTTCTGGCAACCAGTGCATAAGTTCACATTCATTTGATTACAAGATAACCCAGCTGTGGTCCTGCTGAACCTCACCCCATTGTCAAGGAAACATTACCACAAATCCCTTCTCAAACGCCTCCCTAACCACTTCCGGACCGCCGCACGCCGATATATGTCCTTACTTTGAAGTGGAATAATCGTGGTTATGGCAGCAGCTAGCTGCCATAACCCTGGTATCGTCTTCTTCAGCCGGCGGTTCGCTTTCTGATAAGAGTGGTCTCTGCGGCAGATTCGCCGCAAGATCACTTTTATCGGCGGAAGAAGAGGGCTCTGGTTCCCTCTGCCACTTACCGGAGCCGGCGGGGTATGGAGACAAGTAAGAGGAAGATGGCCCCCACCTGTCTCCATAACATTGCAGGGCGGAAGCGACGTCAAAACGTCACTTCCGCCCATAGCTCTTAACCACTAGAGAGCCACGCTATAGCCGAATGAGGGCTACAGCGCGGACCTGCTTTGCTGGGACTGCGTCTATAGTCCCGTGCACGAGCAGCCGGCGCGCCCCCTGAAGGGCCCGCGCGGCGCGCTCTGTGATCAGCGAGTCTGTAAGACTCGCTGGATCACAGATCCGAGTAAGGGGTCGATCCCAACCCCTTACCACCTGATCAGCTGTCAGCCAATGACAGCTGATCATGTGATGACAACACAGCCGGTAATCGGCTATTTTTCCTCCTCGCGCTGACAGTGATCGTTGCTATAAAATTGCACTGATTGCTGTGTAAATGTGACTGGCAGGGAAGGGGTTAACACTAGAGGGCGCTGCAGGGGTTAATTATGTTCCCTGGGAGTGATTCTATCTGAAGGGGGAGGGGACTCACAAGGGGAGGAGACCGATCGGTGTTCCTCTGTACTGGGAACACACCATTAGTCTCCTCTCCACTGACAGGACGTGGAGCTGTGCGTTTACACACACAGCTCCACGGTCCTGCTGTGTTCCCGGGCAATCGCGGGCGCCCGGTGGACATCGCGGCCGCCAGGCACGCGCACCGGGTCCCGAGCAACGCCGCGGGAGCGCGCACGCGCTACCCCTAGGCGGCCGGGAATGGGAGGACGTCGTATGACGCCCACCAAGGATGGGAGATCCACCTTGTGGGCATCATATGACTATGGGCGGGTATTGAAGTGGTTAAAAACGCTTATAAACGCAAAACGCGGCTAAACGCAGGTGCTGCGTTTAGCCGCGTTTTGCGTCTGAAACGTGGAAAAGCAAATTGTCTGAACCCAATTTTTTAGCTTCTGGAAAAACGAGGTTAAACGCAAAAAAGCGAGACTGTGTACATGGACACATAGGATAACATTGCATGAGTTCAGGGGCAGTTGAAAAAAGTGTCCAACTGTCTCTGAACGCGCGTTTAACAGCGTTTCGAGTGCATGGGGCCTTACTTATTCACCCACTCCCTCATATGCATTAATTTTCTCACTCATTCATTCACCCACTCTCTCGTATGCATTAATTTTCTCATTCATCCACTCATTCATTCACCCACTCTCTCCTATGCATTCATTTTCTCACTCATTCATTCACTCTTTCTCTCATGCTCCAATAAAGAGACAATCCTGTGCAATGCAATTGTTGCGTATCTTTTATTCAGTGTGATTCCAGCTCCATAATAAGGATATTACTAACCAGCGAGAAGAGCGTCACTGCGAAAACCTGAAAAAGGTCCTTTGGAACGGCGACATCCGGCGCGGAAGGTCTCGGCGCGTCGGGTGACAATGGAATAGTACGCTGGTTTCAGGTCTGAAGAGGGGACTTACCAGTTGTGGTGTAGAGCAGTGTAAAGTGAGGTAGGCGAACCTGTGAGAGTTCCTGTTTCTTAACAGAGGGCCCTGCCCCAGACTCCTGGGACTTGTAGTTCAGCAGCAGCAGAGCTTGGACCCCGATGTGGGGAATCTGTAATGCAATGACCAGCAATGGAGAGGATTTTTTTTACATTAAGGGGTGGCGTAATCACAGACTTCTGATACTTGTGTAAATTACGCTTGGAAATGCGATCTTCCTGGAAGTTTTTACCATTGGAATGTTTGCAGGTGGTGGGAGGTCTTCGCCTCGAGTTTTCTTTCTGCCATTCAACAACATGGGTAATGCTCCTGTTATTTATTTTTTTGTTATGGCAGTTTTAATTTTTCTGGCAGAAAAAGGCAAAGAAACAATCGGAGGAAGTTTTCAGTTTTTTAAGTAACTACAAAAACATTTGTTGGAAACCCACCAGAAAGGCCACCCAAAGGCATAAGACGGTGGTCCGAGGAAACCCCTCCGAATCATTGCTTGTATGAAAGTAGACTGCAATTCGTTTCGGTTTTTTTCGTTTTTCGTTTTTTTTTTTTTTTTTTCATTATTTTCGTTCATTCGTTATCGTACGAATGAACGAACGATTCGCTAAAAACTTTAACGAATCATTAGAATCGAACAAATCCGAAAATAACGAAAATCCGAAAAAAACTAACTAGAAACAACGAATGTACGAATGAAGAAAATCCGAAAAACGAAAACGGGAACAACGAAAATGAAAATGAACGAAAAAATTCGTAACTTTTTTTTTTGTTGTTGAATTGGTAATTTTCCGCGTCTCTTACAATGTCGCTGCTTAACGTGCTTCGAATGGATTGAACGAAAAAATTCGGACATTCATAACTTTTTTTTTCGATTCGGAATTTTCCGTGTCCCTTACAATGGCGCTGCTTAACGTGCTTCGAATGGATTGAACGAAAAAATTCGTACATTCGTAACTTTTTTTTTTTTTTTTCGAATCGTAATTTTCCGTGTCTCTTACAATGGCGCTGCTTAACTTGCTTCGAATGGATTGAACGAAAAAATTCGTACATTCGTAACTTTTTTTTTTCGATTCGTAATTTTCCGTGTCTCTTACAATGGCGCTGCTTAACGTGCTTCGAATGGATTGAACGAAAAAATTCGTACATTCGTAACTTTTTTTTTCGATTCGTAATTTTCCGTGTCTCTTAAAATGTAATAATAGCATACACATTACATAAAATTATGAATTATGCTCCGATTACGAATCTACGAATGTACGAATGTACGAATAAATACGAATGCGTCCGAATTTCGAATAAACGAAAATTTAACGGAAAAACGAATCAACGAAAAAATAACTCTTACGAAAATACGAATCGTTACGAATACGAACACCGACGACTTACGAATGTACGAATCGTTACGAATCAACGGAAACGAAAAAGACGAAACGAAAATAAACACATTTTTTTGTTCTGCACATGTCTATATGAAAGTTTCTTTTGACAAACGTCCCCAAAAATTTGATCGGGAACCGCTGGAAGTTTTCTTCTATCTTTTCATGTGTCCATTTTTATATCTCAAGATATTTGAATTACCACACATCACCCTCTTGCACTCCCTGTACCTGGAAGCATTGTTGTGATCTTGCTTTCTGTGAACAATTTTTCCAATTAAAAAAAAAAAAAAAAAAATTGTAACTGTATATAAATAAATCTCTTGAAAAGTTTTCCCATGTCTGGTGAGCATGTACATCTAGGGCAGCCTACAACTCGTTTTAATCGCTTCACCCCCGGAAAAAATTTACCCCCCCCCCCCCTCCTGACCAGAGCACTTTTTTTTTTGCGATTCGGCGCTGCATCGCTTTAACTGACAATTGCGCGGTCGTGCGACGTGGCACCCAAACAAAATTGACGTCCCTTTTTCCCCACAAATAGAGCTTTCTTTTGGTGGTATGTGATCACCGCTGTGGTTTTTATTTTTTTGCGCTATAAACAAAAAAAGAGCAATTTTGGGGAAAAAAAGCAATATTTACTTTTTGCTATAATAAATATCCCCCAAAAAATATATAAAGAAAAACGATTTTTTTCCTCAGTTTAGGCCGACACGTATTCTTCTACATATTTTTGGTAAAAGAAAATCGCAATAAGCGTATATTGATTGGTTTGCGCAAAAGTTATAGCATCTACAAAATAGGGGATAGTTTTATGGCATTTTTATTATTTTTATTTTTTTTACTAGTAATGGTGGCGATCATCGATTTTTATTGTGACAGCGACATTATGGCGGACACATCGGACACTTTTGACACTACTTTGGGACCATTGTCATTTATACAGCGATCAGTGCAATAAAAATGCACTGATTACTGTGTAAATGACACTGGCAGGGAAGGGGTTAAACACTAGGGGGCGATCAAGGGGTTAAGTGTGTCCTAGGGAGTGTTTCTAACTGTGGGGGTGGGATTCCACTCACATTACAGTGATCACCGCTCCCGATGACAGGGAGCAGTGATCTCTGTCATGTCACAAGGCAGAACGGGGAAATGCCTTGCTTACATAGGCATCAGCCCGTTCTGCGGCTCCGAGAAATGATAGCCGGGAGACCGGCAAACATCGAGTCCGCCAGTCCCGCGGGCACGGTCACACTGTACACGGCAGGCGTGTGCCCTGCCAATTAAACATACAGGTACGCCCATTTGCCCACCGCTGCCATTGTGCCGACGTATATTGGCGTGCAGCGGTCGGCAAGTGGTTAATCTTGTGTTTAAACGAAAAGGTGGTGGCATCTGTTCATCATTAAAAGCATAGGCCACCTTAATATAATTAAAAACAAAACTTCTTTTATTTTATTTTTTATTTTTTTAGTTTTGGACAGAGTGGAGAGGGATTAGAGCCCCGGTCAGTTTTTATTGCGGTCTGTGCCCCCCATTTAAGGAGATTCACCAGCTCTGTTTGTCCTGTTTACCATTAATATTTGAAAGTGAAAAGTATAAAGAAAACCCCAATTTTTGGGTTGTCCCAGAAAAGTAATAGATTGGTAATTATGTGATATATCCACACTTTGTATACAATTATTTATATATTATACTCTTAAAATTTGATATGCTAAATGCAGTTTCTCTGCAGCAAACCAGCCCTCTGAAGAAGTCCCCACACCTGCATGGGTCGAAACGCGTCAGTTCATTGTTGTACACTAGACATTCTGTTATGTATGTTGTACACTAGACATTCTGTTATGTAATATTTTGTATCATTTTGTGTTTGCACCTTTTGTACTTGGAATGGTTTTACTTCCCCACCAGAGCTCATATTTTAACCCCCCATGGGAATTTTGTTTGTCATTTTTTTCAATAAAAAATGCATTTTTCTAAATCGATTTACTCCTTATAATCTATTCACCTTGCTGCTAAAAAAAAAAATCCTCTGGGGGGAATTTTTCCCATATAGATGGGAAATCTTCCAATGGGGACACTAGTGCTGGTAAGCTGGGAGGGGTCCCCAAAAATTTCCTTTAATTTGCAGGGATTTCGTCTCACTTCCTGTTTTGGCTATGGGACAGGAAGTGAAGACTCTGCAATGGGAAAGAGATGGTGAAAAAATCTGACAAGGGTTATAACCCTCCCTTACTCTATCCGAAATTAAAAAAAATAAGTTTTGCCCATAGTTTTATTTTAATAAAGGTGAACCAAACTCTCCCAACATTAAAGCGGAGCTCCGTCCTGGGGAAATTTTTTTTTTTTTTTTAAAAGTCAGCAGCTACAAATATTGCAGCTGCTGACTTTTAAAAATCGGACACTTACCTGTCCCAGGGTCCAGCGATGCGGGGGAACGAGGCCCCCCCCTCGTTCCCCGAGCCGCTCACGGCCCCCGACATTCCTAATGTGGGAACCCGGCTGTGGCTTCACAGCCGGGCACCCACTGCGCATGCGCGAGCGGCGCCGTGCGCCGTGATTTGACGCTCAGTCATCTGGGACACGTGACAGGACCCAGATGACTGTGCGGCGCCGAGGGGGAAGTGACGTTTTGCCCGGGCAATGAAGGTGGCAGACTTCGAGGGACCCCCTAGCAACAGGCATTTAGAGGTGAGTAAAATTTTTTTTTTTTTTTCAATTATTTTTTTTTATTTTTTTATGATTTTTTAAGCCCCTTTTGTTTTTTTGACCGCAACCCCACTTTAACAATTTTTTAATTCTTATGCTGCTAGCATTAGTAAATAGATAGGAAGGTGTGTTTTATATTTACTTGTTCTAAAACTTTTTACATTTCATCACTAGCTTCCTGGTTTGGTGGCCTAGACCAAAATTATGTCATACTTCACAGGAGTCTTCGTGGGCATTTTAGTTTCTTTCATCTGGAGGAGGAGGAGGGGCTTTCTCAGCTAAGCACACCCTCCTTCCTGCATGCCTGAAGTAAAGGCAGATGAATCCCAGGAAGTAAATGCTACAGGAATCTTTGGCCCTTACTCAAGATGGCTGCGGCTAGAAATGTGAGGGGGGGGGGGGGTGTTTTTCAAAGTGCATGCATAGAGCACATGGATAAATTTAAAATCTGAGTGTTAACCCCTTGCCGACCTGCTCACGTACATTTACTGCGGCAGGTCGGCTCTCCTGCACGAACCGACGTACCTGTACGGGTCCGGCGGACTTGATTTCCGCCCGCGATTGTTATGCACAGAGGCAGAATGGGGATCTGTCTTTGTAAACAATGTGATTCCCCGTTCTGCCAGATGACATGACAGAGATTTACTGTTCCCAGTGATCTCTGTCATTTCCCAGTAAGCCCATCCCCCCTACAGTTAGAACACAACCAGGGAACACAGTTAACCCCCTTGATCGCCCCCTAGTGTTAACCCCCTTCCCTGCCAGTGTCATTTATACAGTGATCAGTGCATTTTTATAGTACCGATGGCCCGGTCATTAAGGGGGCGAATCCTTCCGGGGCTGAAGTGGTTAAAAGCAGGGCTGCTGTTGGAAATCATTGAGCCCCATACAGCCTACCTGAAAGGCCCCTCCCCCCCAGCTGAAAATTAACGAGGACATAGATTTAATAGTCCCTTTCTCTACACAGCCTCAGCTGCACAGATGAATGAATCAGAGATGCTCTGAGGTTTTCTGCTATCATTCACAAACTGAAGCATAGTGAACACAGTTTACTATGTTTCAGTGATAAATGGACACAGGAGTGATTGGTACCGATCGCTTGCTGTATTCACTCAGAAGAGGGAGGTGCCAGTTAATGCAAATCCCCCTGTGTGCCTGCAGCAGCTGCCGGTGGGAGAGGAGGGAAGTGCTGCAGGGGAAAGGGACACACAGGGGGGGGGGGGCCCAGGCAGCAGATGGAAGGGGTGCGTGTGCTAGAACCAATCCCGCTGCAGTGCTGCAGGGGGAGGCAGAAGAGGATCGGGGTCTGTAATAAGACAGTACAGTCACCCCTCCTGCTCAGTAGGTGCTCCCCTTTGAATGGATGGGGCCCAGTACAGGAGGGCCGGCTGTATTGCCTTTTTGGCAGCCCTTGTTAAAAGCAAATGCAATTTTGAAGTACTTTTAATAAACATTTGTATTAATAAGAATTTTCATACAAACTTTTGTCTGAAATTCTACTAGTGTATGGCCGGCTTTATGAGGCTGGAGGAAGTAAACAATAGACATAAACAATAGATAAACAAGTGCGGTGATGTTGCTTCAAGTGCAATCTGCTCCCTGCGGGTGGCCGATGGGTCTTGTAGTCTTTCCATGCACAGATCCCCATGAATGGATGACGTGGCTGTGCGGGTGGAGCCACCGAAAGCTGCGCTGAATTCAAATAACAACAACCTGGAGCAAGAATTCAGGTAAGTGGGTGGGAGGCTGGAGAATGCAACAATGTTTCAGGTTGCACCTTAAATATGGGAGTAACGTAAAACGTAGTATCAAAGGTGGACTATGCTTTAATCCTTGTTACTCCATAATTAAAGGAAAATCCACTGAAATGCCACTTCTACTTTAGTCGAACTTTTAGAATAAAGGTGTTAAGGCCGCCCAAAGACATCACTCACCAGACTTCACGATTGTACAGATTTTTCATACCAACAATCAATTGCATATAACACAATGGACCCTCTATAGCAGGGGTCTCCAAACTTTCTAAAACAAAGGACCGGGTTACTGTCATTCAGACTTTAGGGGAGCTAGACTGTGCCCAGTGGGAGAAAACAATGTTCCAATGTCTTTGGTGTCAGTGGAAGGAATCGTGGTTTAAGAGTAACTTGGTTTGAGAGCGTTTTGCAAGACAAGCAACATTTTAAAATAAATTTTGATTTGATATACAAGTGATGTCTTGACAAGTAGCGTCAGGTCACAACTGAGTATAAAAGAGAAGAGAGGGCACCTCTAAGAGTAGCAATATGGTTACATTTAATGAAGGTACTACATTTAGCAACTCACATGGTTGATGATTAAAAGAGGCACATCTAAGTATGTAGTCATCTGGGGTAAAGCTGTCCACATAAACCATCCTCCTAACTGTCATCATTCCTTCCACTCCACGCTTCAAGCCTCGCTTTCAGATCGCTCTACTGCAGGGTAGTCTTCCCGGTCATGATTGCAGACTGACAGCGGTGAGAGCCATCGGTGCGGGGGATGGTCTATGTGGACAGCTTTACCCCGGATGCCGGCATACTTAGATGTGCCTCCTTTAACCGCTTCCCGACCGCCTAACGCAGATATACTGCGGCAAAATGGCACGGGCAGGCAAAATCACGTACCTGTACGTGATCGTGCATTTGCCTGCCTGTGGGTCGCGCGCGCGACGCCAGCGGCGCGCTCGCGACCCGGTCGGGAGCTCCGTGACCCCGGCCGCGGGACCAGCGGACCCGATCGCCGCTGGTGTCCCGCGATCGGGTTACGGAGCTGAAGAACGGGGAGAGGTCTGTGTAAACAAACCTCTCCCCGCGCTTCCTACTCTGCCTGTCATTGATTGGCTGTTCCCGGTCAATGACGTCAGACGTCAGCCCCGCCCCCTAATGTAAAAAAAAAACACACACGTCACAGCCCATAACCCCTCCCCTCCCCCTAGTGGTTAACTCTTTCACTACAACTGTAATTTATACAGGAATCAATGCATTTAAATAGCACGGATTGCTGTATAAATGACAATGGTCACAAAAATGTGTCAAAAATGTCCGATGTGTCCGCCATAATGTCGCAGTCACAATAAAAATCGCTGATCGCCGCCATTACTAGTAAAAAAAAAAATATTAATAAAAATGCTATAAAACTATCCCCTATTTTGTAAACGCTATAACTTTTGCGCAACCAATCAATAATTGCTAATTGCAATTTTTTTTTACCAAAAATATGTAGAAGAATACGTATCGGCTTAAACTGAGGAAAAAAAATGTTTTTTTATATATTTTTTGGGGATATTTATTATAGCAAAAAGCAAAAAAATATTGCATTGTTTTCAAAATTGTCGCTCTATTTTTTGTTTATAGCGCAAAAAATAAAAACCGCAGGGGCGATCAAATACCACCAAAAGAAAGCTCTATTTGTGGGAGAAAAAAAGGACGCCAATTTTGTTTTGGAGCCACGTCGCACGACCGCGCAATTGTCAGTTAAAGCAACGCAGTGCCGAATCGCAAAAAGGGGCCTGGTCCTTTGGCTGCCAATTGGTCCGGGGCTGAAAGTGGTTAATCATCAACCATGTGAGTTGCTAAATGTTGTACCTTCATTCAAATGTAACCATATTGCTACACTTAGAGGCTCCTCTCTTCTCTTTTATACTCTGAAGCTTCTGCTGGATTTTGCTTCTAATTCCCCTTGTGGAGGCTTCCATTTGTAGATGGACATTTTATGGTTACACAACCTGGTCACGTTGCTATAATCTTTTTATATGGACTATAAACTGAAGGACTTATGAATAAATGTTTGTGGAACGAATCACCTGAGTTTCCATTATTTCTTATGGGGAAATTCGCTTTGATATACAAGTGCTTTGGATTACAAGCATGTTTCTGGAATGGAATTATGCTTGCAATCCAAGGTTTTACTGTATGTCCCATTGTTGGTGTGAGTGGAAGAAAA
The DNA here is from genome assembly GCA_028564925.1 of Lithobates sylvaticus. Taxonomy (NCBI): domain Eukaryota; kingdom Metazoa; phylum Chordata; class Amphibia; order Anura; family Ranidae; genus Lithobates; species Lithobates sylvaticus. The sequence continues at coordinate 9,071,680 of CM053031.1, read as the reverse complement.
TATGTCCCATTGTTGGTGTGAGTGGAAGAAAATATGTCCCATTGTTGGTGTCAGTGGAAGAAAATATGTCCCATTGTTGGTGTCAGTGGAAGAAAATATGTCCCATTGTTGGTGTCAGTGGGAGGAAATATGTCCCATTGTTGGTGTCAGTGGGAGGAAATATGTCCCATTATTGGTGTCAGTGGGAGGAAATATGTCCCATTGTTGGTGTCAATTAGAGCTGTGGTCATCAATCCTGTCCTCAGGGCCCACTAACAGGCCAGGTTTGCAAGATAACTGAAATACATCACAAGTGATATCATTTGCTGCTCAGTGTTTGCAGTATTCTAGTCTGCATCTCCTCAAGGTAATACATAAAACCTGGCCTGTTAGTGGGCCCTGAGGACAGGGTTGATGACCACAGAATTAGAGGATATATGTACCATTGTTCGTTTCAGTGGGAAGAATAGTGTCCTATTGTTGGTGTCAGTTGGAGGAAATATGTCCCTTTGTTGGTGTCAGTTGGAGGAAATATGTCCCATTGTTGGTGTCAGTGGGAGGAAATATGTCCCATTGTTGGTGTCAGTTGGAGGAAATATGTCCCATTGTTGGTGTCAGGGGGAGGAAATATGTCCCATTGTTGGTGTCAGGGGGAGGAAATATGTCCCATTGTTGGTGTCAGTTGGAGGAAATATGTCCCATTGTTGGTGTCAGTGAGAGGAAATATGTCCCATTGTTGGTGTCAGTTGGAGGATATATGTACCATTGTTCGTTTCAGTGGGAGGAAACATGTCCCATTGTTGGTGTCAGTTGGAGGAAATATGTCCCATTGTTGGTGTCAGTGCGAGGAAATATGTCCCATTGTTGGTGTCAGTGCGAGGAAATATGTCCCATTGTTGGTGTCAGTGGGAGGAAATATGTCCCATTGTTGGTGTCAGTTGGAGGAAATATGTCCCATTGTTGGTGTCAGCGGGAGGAAATATGTCCCATTGTTGGTGTCAGTGAGAGGAAATATGTCCCATTGTTGGTGTCAGTTGGAGGATATATGTACCATTGTTCGTTTCAGTGGGAGGAAACATGTCCCATTGTTGGTGTCAGTTGGAGGAAATATGTCCCATTGTTGGTGTCAGTGCAAGGAAATATGTCCCATTGTTGGTGTCAGTGCAAGGAAATATGTCCCATTGTTGGTGTCAGTTGGAGGAAATATTTCCCATTGTTGGTGTCAATTGGAGGACATATGTCCCATTGTTGGTGTCAATTGGAGGACATATGTCCCATTGTTGGTGTCAATTGGAGGACATATGTCCCATTGTTGGTGTCAATTGGAGGACATATGTCCCATTGTTGGTGTCAATTGGAGGACATATGTCCCATTGTTCGTTTCAGTGGGATGGGAAGAATAGTGTCCTATTGTTGGTGTCAGTGGCAGGAATTTTCCCCTATTGTTGGTGTCCGTGGCAGGAAAAATGCCTCAAGGGCCGGATAAAAGCACGCAAAGGGCCACATGAGGCCCCTGCTCTATAGTAATAATAGTACGATGGCAAACTACGAATATGGCAGTGCCAGAAAAAAATGCTTCCGTGTACAAAAAAAGTGCATATGTATTTTATACAATTAAAGCTGAACTCCATCACACAACACAGATAGACGGATCACACTTGGGGAATACATTGTTGGTCTCTCTCCACCCTCATGAATAAATATAAACTATGGCGCAATACTGAGCCTGAAGGTGTAAGACAGGACTGGCGGGTGAGGGGCGGGAATGATACAAGTCAGGCTAAAAGTCAGTGGGAAAGCACTGTTGAAGGTTGATCTCTGCATACCACGGCCGCTCCAATGAGGGTCCCATTACGGAATTGGTAATATGCTGACTCTGTCCTTATGTGTTACACATTTGTTTTCTTAAATCTTTATTTTAATATGCAGTCTGCACTTAGAAGGTGGCGCCCTCTCCTGTTTTTATTTTACTCTCTCCACCCTTAGCCTGCTGATTGAAAAATGAAAGAGCAGCAGGAGACTGATGAGGTCATCCCTCTGTTCTAGCCATCTATCAACATATTGATGTCAACGCATTTGCATCAAGCACATGAGATCCCCCCCCCCCCCCCCCAGACCAGTAACTCCCTCTCCCAGGCTGAACTCTGCAACACAATGGAACAGCATGCTTGAATTAGAAAATACATGTGATGATATATTCATGATTACAGAGCTGTATTCACTTGTAACTTTTATATCAGCCTGGAGTTCCACTTTGAGTTTGAAAATGCCAACAGAAAACAATTTACAGCTCTGGAGATTTTTTTTGGGCATCGCTGGTCTGGTTCGCTTCATTGGAAATGACCTGAACCTTCAGGTTTCCACTGACCCCCATGATGTACCGGTGTGTAGCCTCCACTGACCCCCCATGATGTGCCGGTGGGTAGCCTCCACTGACCCCCATGATGTGCCGGTGTGTAGCCTCCACTGACCCCCATGATGTGCCGGTGGGTAGCCTCCACTGACCCCCATGATGTGCCGGTGTGTAGCCTCCACTGACCCCCATGATGTGCCTGTGGGTAGCCTCCACTGACCCCCATGATGTGCCGGTGGGTAGCCTCCACTGACCCCCATGATGTGCCGGTGGGTAGCCTCCACTGACCCCCATGATGTGCCGGTGTGTAGCCTCCACTGACCCCCATGATGTGCCGGTGGGTAGCCTCCACTGACCCCCATGATGTGCCGGTGTGTAGCCTTCACTGACCCCCATGATGTGCCGGTGGGTAGCCTCCACTGACCCCCATAATGTGCCGGTGGGTAGCCTCCACTGACCCCCATGATGTGCCGGTGGGTAGCCTCCACTGACCCCCATGATGTGCCGGTGGGTAGCCTCCACTGACCCCCATGATGTGCCGGTGGGTAGCCTCCTGACCCCCATGATGTGCCGGTGGGTAGCCTCCACTGACCCCCATGATGTGCCGGTGGGTAGCCTCCACTGACCCCCATGATGTGCCGGTGGGTAGCCTCCACTGACCCCCCATGATGTGCCGGGGGGTAGCCTCCACTGACCCCCCATGATGTGCCGGTGGGTAGCCTCCACTGACCCCCCATGATGTGCCGGTGGGTAGCCTCCACTGACCCCCATGATGTGCCGGTGGGTAGCCTCCACTGACCCCCATGGTGTGCCGGTGGGTAGCCTCCACTGACCCCCATGATGTGCCGGTGGGTAGCCTCCACTGACCCCCATGAAGTGCCGGTGGGTAGCCTCCACTGACCCCCATGATGTGCCGGTGGGTAGCCTCGTGTTTGCAGCACCCAGTGACTGACAAGGGCGCCTCCTTTGTGTCGTGCCGGAGTCCCCGGCTCAGGTTTGGTCCGGCATCAGGAAACACTGAAATGACTCTTTATACTCAGAAACCAACCAGGTTCTCCGTCCTCTCCTCAGAGTTCTGTTGCAAACTTAAAACTGTAATCTACGTGGGTCAATTTAAATGCTTAGTCATGTTAAGTGTAGGTAGGTAATGCCCACATGTGATGCTGAGCCTCCATGACTAGAAAGGCGGCCCAGGAACAGGCAAGCTAGGGTGGAAAGTTTCAGATGATGCTGGAGGTCCTCCAGTCAGGAAATGAGGCGGGGCTCTGACATACTGCAGCTTCTAATGCACATTGTGGGACACTCACAGTGTGCAGTGAAACCAGAGGAAGCCATTTCAGTACAGGAGAGGAGCCGGTACAACTGTGGAAGACTGAAGGGGAGGCCGGAGGTCAGATTTATTCACTGCTGCATGCTACGTGTGTAGCTTATACCACGGGGAGCCGTTTGTTGTATATGACTGGCTGCTGCTCTAAGTGAATAATCACATTTTGACTTTAGGGGTCCAGCCTCTGATTGAGTATGGAGGAGCCCAGCTTCTGATTCAGTCTGGAGGAGCCCAGCCTCTGATTCAGTCTGGAGGAGTCCAGCCTCTGATTCAGTCTGGAGGAGTCCAGCCTCTGATTCAGTCTGGAGAAGCCCAGCCTCTGATTCAGTCTGGAGGAGTCCAGCCTCTGATTCAGTCTGGAGGAGTCCAGCCTCTGATTCAGTCTGGAGGAGTCCAGCCTCTGATTCAGTCTGGAGAAGCCCAGCCTCTGATTCAGTCTGGGGGAGCCCAGCCTATGATTCAGTCTGGGGGAGCCCAGCCTCTGATTCAGTCTGGAGGAGCCCAGCCTCTGATTCAGTCTGGAGGAGCCCAGCCTCTGATTCAGTCTGGAGGAGTCCAGCCTCTGATTCAGTCTGGGGGAGCCCAGCCTCTGATTCAGTCTGGGGGAGCCCAGCCTCTGATTCAGTCTGGAGGAGCCCAGCCTCTGATTCAGTCTGGAGGAGCCCAGCCTCTGATTCAGTCTGGAGGAGCCCAGCCTCTGATTCAGTCTGGGTGAGCCCAGCCTCTGATTCAGTCTGGGGGAGCCCAGCTTCTGATTCAGTCTGGAGGAGTCCAGCCACTGATTCAGTCTGGAAGAGTCCAGCCTCTGATTCAGTCTGGAGGAGTCCGGCCACTGATTCAGTCTGGAGAAGCCCAAACTCTCATTCAGTCTGGAAGAGCTCATCATCTGATTCAGTCTGGAGGAGCTCAGCCTCTAATTCAGTTATGAGGAGCTCAGCCTCTGATTCAGTTATGAGGAGCTCAGCCTCTGATGCATATTGGAGGAGCCCAGCCACTGATTCATATTGGAGGAGCCCAGCCACTGATTCAGTCTGGAGGAGCTCAGCCACTGATTCGGTCTGGAGGAGCCCAATCTCTCATTCGGTCTGGAGGATCCCAGTCACTGATTCAGTCTGGAGGAGCCCAGCCTCTGATTCAGTCTGGAGGAGCCCAGCCTCTGATTCAGTCTGGAGAAGCCCAGCCTCTGATTCAGTCTAGAGGAGCCCAGCCTCTGATTCAGTCTGGAGGAGCCCAGCCACTGATTCAGTCTGGAGGAGCCCAGCATCTGATTCAGTCTGGAGGAGCCCAGCCTCTGATTCAGTCTACAGAAGCTCAGCCTCTGATTCGGTCTGGAGGAGCCCAGTCACTGATTCAGTCTAAAGGAGCCCAGCCTCTATTTTAGTGTGGAGGAGCCAAGCCTCTGTTTTAGTGTGGAGGAGCCAAGCCTCTGTTTTAGTGTGGAGGAGCCAAGCCTCTGTTTTAGTGTGGAGGAGCCCAGCTTTTGACTCAGTCTGGAGGAGCCCAGCCTCTGTTTTAGCGTGAAGGAGCCAAGCCTCTGTTTTAGCGTAGAGGAGCCCAGCTTTTGAATCTAGCTGGAGGAGCCCAGTTGTCAGATTGGTTTTACCATAACACATTGTTTTAGAAATTGGCTGAGAAGAGGAGGGACAACCTGAATGTTCTGGAATGTTACCAGCTGAGATCTGCATATATAGAACCTGTGCTTAAATAACAGCCCCTTATTTGACCCAAGACATGGTCCAGTGTTGTGTACACTTGTGGGTGACCCAGACCCAGACATGGTCCAGTGTTGTGTACACTTGTGGGTGACCCAGACCCAGACATGGTCCAGTGTTGTGTACACTTGTGGGTGACCCAAGACATGGTCCAGTGTTGTGTACACTTGTGCAGATGGGTGGGATGGGAGCCCCACCCCGATGTCAGTTTGAGGATCGGTTTTGCACTGTGCTTATCATTATATTTGGGAGAGCGTTGCGGCGTCTTTGCCACGACCCAAGTTCCTGGGAGAAGCTTTTAATCTGCCGGAACCAGTGTTGGGTTCGGCAGCTGTCACTGTCCCGAAACACGTAACCTTCTTTCCTGATCTCCAAGAGTTCAAATATTTCCTCGCAGTCCGGCTCAATGGAGGCCACACATTGTCCCAACCTCAGGGGGTCCCTGAGGACGGCAAACTTCCCATTACTTTTGTCCTTTATAAGAACCAAAACGGCGTCTTTGACAGTTTTCACCATAGAGGTTCCTTCCAACCCGGAGTCAGAGGTCCTCTTGGCATTGACCACCAGCAGTGCGTGCACGTTCTGGAACTTCAGAGACTTGCAACCTTTCTTGACCCACTGCCCGTCCGCCGGCTGTGCCAACTGTAAAGGTCCCTCCTTTATAAAGCGGGTCTCCTCTCTGGGCCAACCGACCAGCTTGATGGCCATCTCCCTCATCTCGATGTTGGCCACCTCTCGGTTCTTCCTGCTCTCCCTCCGGAAGGATCGCAGGGTCCACGTGTTGCCCTCCTGTTTGGTTTTCATGTTGATGTGTTCTAAGTGCGATTCGATGCGGCTTTTGGCCTCCCACAGGCTGCCGTGGTCCGGGTGGAACTCAGTGGTACTTTTTAGGATCCGGCTCAGAAGGAGGGGGTACTTGGTGACCCTTTGCAGCGGAGCCATTAGGAATGAGCGCAAGTTCATGCGGCGAAGAGCCGTGTTGTCATTCTGAGACACGTCTAGGAATATCCTAGAAGAAATAATGCAATAAGGTAATTATCACTGCAACAAAAACTTTTTATAAACAAGACATATTACATATTTATGTCCCGTATTTGTGAGTATTAACCACTTCAGCCCCGGACCAATTGGCAGCCAAAGGACCAGGCCCCTTTTTTGCGATTCGGCACTGCCTCGCTTTAACTGACAATTGCGACGTGGCTCCCAAACAAAATTGGCGTCCTTTTTTCCCCACAAATAGAGCTTTCTTTTGGTGGTATTTGATCGCCCCTGCGGTTTTTATTTTTTGCGCTATAAACAAAAATAGAGCGACAATTTTGAAAACCATGCAATATTTTTTTGCTTTTTGCTATAATAAATATCCCCAAAAAATATATAAAAAAACATTTTTTTTCCTCAGTTTAGGCCGATACGTATTCTTCTACATATTTTTGGTAAAAAAAAAATCGCAATTAGCGATTATTGATTGGTTTGCGCAAAAGTTATAGTGTTTACAAAATAGGGGATAGTTTTTATAGCATTTTTAATAATATTTTTTTTTTTACTAGTAATGGCGGCGATCAGCGATTTTTATTGTGACTGCGACTTTATGGCGGACACATCGGACATTTTTGACACATTTTTGGGACCATTGTCATTTATACAGCAATCAATGCTATTTAAATGCACTGATTCCTGTATAAATGACACTGGCAGTGAAAGAGTTAACCACTAGGGGGAGGGGAGGGGTTATGGGCTGTGACGTGTGTGTTTTTTTACATTAGGGGGCGGGGCTGACGTCTGACGTCATTGATCGGCTTTCCCGATGATCGGGAACAGCCGATCAATGACAGGCAGTGTAGGAAGCGCGGGGAGAGGTTTGTTTACACAGACCTCTCCCCGTTCTTCAGCTCTGTGACCCGATCGCGGGACACCAGCGGCGATCGGGTCCGCTGGTCCCGCGGCCGGGGTCACGGTGCTCCCGACCTTGTCGCGCGACCCACGGGCAGGCAATTAAAGGGCCACGTATATATACGTGATTTTGCCTGCCCGTGCCATTCTGCCGCAGTATATCTGCGTGAAGCGGTCGGGAAGCGGTTAACATGCATGCAGCATACGGGACCATTAACATCAATCGATGTCCCTGAAGAAGCTGATAATCAAATGTCCCAACCATGCACACTCTGGGGCCAGTTTGTTTGGATCTCATTCAACCAGTATGGGAACTACTGCAGCATCTAGGTCAGTTCCATTGCAACCCTAATGCCGCGTACACACGGACGGAATTTCCGATGGAAACAGTCCGGCTTTTCAGATGGGAGCTTTTCATCTGATTCTCCGACCGTGTGTACGCCCATCGGTCTTTTTCTGTCTGTATTTCCGACAGACTTTAGATTGAGAGACTGTTCTTAATTTTTTCGACGGAAATTCCAATCGTGTGTATGCAATTCCGACACGCAAAATCCTGACGCAGGCTCGGAAACAATTCGACGCATGATCGGAAGCATTAAACTTCCCTTTTATCCCTTTTATCGTGCCATCGAACGTGTTGTATGTCGTGGTGTTATTGACCGTCGGAATTTGGTGTGACCGTGTGTAGGCAAGACAGTTTGAGTGGAATTCTATCGGAATTCCGACGGGAAAACCATCAGAGTTTTTTCCGATGAGAACTCCGATCGTCTGTACGCGGCATAAGGCTTATTGTACACGGGACATTTTTACAACCTCTCCTGAATGCTTTAACTTGACAGATAGTAACCCACGTTTTGCCACGTTTAGCCGCGTTTGCATTTTAACCGCTTCCCGACCGCCAACTGCATATATACGTCAGCAGAATGGCGCCGGCAGGCAAAAGCACGTACCTGTACGTGGTCGTGCATTTGCCTGCCTTTGGGTCGCGCTCGCGACCCGGTCGGGAGCTCCGTGACCCTGGCCGCGGGACCAGCGGACCCGATCGCCGCTGGTGTCCCGCGATCGGGTTATGGAGCTGAAGAACGGGGAGAGGTCTGTGTAAACAAACCTCTCCCCGCGCTTCCTACTCTGCCTGTCATTGATTGGCTGTTCCCGGTCATCGGGAAAGCCGATCAATGACGTCAGACGTCATCCCCGCCCCTAATGTAAAAAAAAAACACACACGTCACAGCCCATAACCCCTCCCCTCCCCCTAGTGGTTAACCCCTTCACTACAACTGTCATTTATACAGGAAACAATGCATTTAAATAGCATTGATTGCTGTATAAATGACAATGGTCCCAAAAATGTGTCAAAAATGTCCGATGTGTCCGCCATAATGTCGCAGTCACAATAAAAATCGCTGATCGCCGCCATTACTAGTAAAAAAAAAAATATTAAAAAAAATGCTATAAAACTATCCCCTATTTTGTAAACGCTATAACTTTTCCACATGCCAATCAATAATCACTAATTGCGATTTTTTTTACCAAAAATATGTAGAAGAATACGTATCGGCCTAAACTGAGGAAAAAAAATGTTTTTTTATATATTTTTTGGGGATATTTATTATAGCAAAAAGAAAAAAATATTGCATTTTTTTTCAAAATTGTCGCTCTATTTTTGTTTATAGCGCAAAAAATAAAAACCGCAGAGGTGATCAAATACCACCAAAAGAAAGCTCTATTTGTGGGAAAAAAAGGACGCCAATTTTGTTTTGGAGCCACGTCGCACGACCGCGCAATTGTCAGTTAAATCGATGCAGTGCCGAATCGCAAAAAGGGGCCTGGTCCTTTGGCTGCCAATTGGTCCGGGGCTGAAGTGGTTAAAAGCGTTTGAAAAAAATATATATATATTTTTTAAATAGCCAAAAATGAAAAACGCCTGTAAACGAAAAGCGGCTAAATGCGTTTAGAAGTGTTTGATGCTTGAGATGCCTCTAAACTCATTTTTTTGCTTTCCAAAAAAGGCCTCTAAACTCAACTGCCTAAAAATGACATTAGACGAACCCATGTACATGTACACATAAGATAACATTGGATAAGTTCAGGGGCATATAAAAAAAAAAAAATAATCCAACTGCCTCTGAACGTCCTTTTACCAGTGGCAGTGTACATGAGGCCTTACTTTAATTTTCTAGATTTCTAAATTTTTCTTCTTGATTTTGGGGTATTGAAAAATCTGAGCTTCTCCAGACTGAGTCAGAGGCTGGGTTCCTCCAGACTGAATCAGTGGCTGGGCTCCTCCATACTGAGTCAGAGGCTGGGCTTCTCCAGGCTAAATCAGAGGCTGAGCTCCTCCAGACTGAATCAGTGGCTGGGCTCCTCCAGACTGAATCAGAGGCTGTACTTTTCCAGACTGAATCAGAGGCTGGGCTCCTCCAGACTGAGTCAGAGGCTGGGCTCCTCAGAACTGAATCAGAGCCTGGGCTACTCTAGTCTGAATCAGAGGCCGGGCTCCTTCAGACTGAATCAGAGGCTGGGCTCCTTCAGACTAAATCAGAGACTGGGCTCCTCCAGACTGAGTCAGAGGCTGGGCTCCTCCAGACTGAGTCAGAGGCTGGGCTCCTTCAGACTGAATCAGAGGCTGGGCTCCTTCAGACTGAATCAGAGGCTGGGCTCCTTCAGACTGAATCAGAGACTGGGCTCCTCCAGACTGAGTCAGAGGCTGGGCTCCTCCAGACTGAGTCAGAGGCTGGGCTCCTCCAGACTGAGTCAGAGGCTGGGCTCCTTCAGACTGAATCAGAGGCTGGGCTCCTTCAGACTGAATCAGAGGCTGGGCTCCTCTACACTGAGTCAGAGGCTGGGCTCCTTCAGACTGAATCAGAGGCTGGGCTCCTTCAGACTAAATCAGAGGCTGGGCTCCTTCAGACTGAATCAGAGGCTGGGCTCCTCTACACTGAGTCAGAGGCTGGGCTCCTCCAGACTGAGTCAGAGGCTGGGCTCCTTCAGACTGAATCAGAGGCTGGGCTCCTTCAGACTGAGTCAGAGGCTGGGCTCCTTCAGACTGAATCAGAGGCTGGGCTCCTTCAGACTAAATCAGAGGCTGGGCTCCTTCAGACTGAATCAGAGGCTGGGCTCCTCTACACTGAGTCAGAGGCTGGGCTCCTCCAGACTGAGTCAGAGGCTGGGCTCCTTCAGACTGAATCAGAGGCTGGGCTCCTTCAGACTGAGTCAGAGGCTGGGCTCCTTCAGACTGAGTCAGAGGCTGGGCTCCTCCAGACTGAGTCAGAGGCTGGGCTCCTTCAGACTGAGTCAGAGGCTGGGCTCCTCCAGACTGAGTCAGAGGCTGGGCTCCTTCAGACTGAGTCAGAGGCTGGGCTCCTCAGAACTGAATCAGAGCCTGGGCTACTCTAGTCTGAATCAGAAGCTGGGCTCCTCTAGACTGAGTAAGAGGCTTTGCTCCTCCAGACTGAGTCAGAGTCCTCTCCTCAGTTTGTTTGGATCTTATTCAACCAGTATGCTAACTACTGCAGCATCTTGTTCAGTTCCATTGCAATCATTACTTTCATTTTCTATAACATTTGCCTTGATTTTTGGGTATTGAATGTCTTGCCTTGGCCTCTGCCTGTTTTTTTGCATATTTGTAGATTATAGGATCATCCAAAAAAACACACAGCCTTCTAGACACCACCATACCTCCCAACTTGTAAGGGAAATGTGGTCCTGCGGCACACTGTAATTGCCGCTGTGAAAAGTGGTATGGCCTAAATTTTGCTGAATTTGGGTCTGAGCCTTCTTGATTATATACACCACACACATACTGTATGCCACAGTCCTGGTACTCACAAAATACTTCTTAATTACAGTGGCACAAATACAGACACACATAAACCTCAGCACAAAAGAATATTTTTTTGTAAATTGAAGCGCAAATTGCGTAATTTGTGCACACCCATCTATTTACTGCAAACTATAATCAACAAAGTCTGCTGATTAAAATATCACATTAGTGTCACTTTTATGTAACGTCGTGGATTGGTAAAGCTGAAAGCGAATGTCTGCATTTAACTTTAGGACAGTTTTATTTGCCCCTTTGATGCTACATTGTGATGCAAGCAGTAGAAAAAAAAATAATAATCTGCATAAATTGTTAGCAGAACATTAAGATAAGATTAACTTGGGTTGGTCAGGGCAATAAATTATCATGACTAATTTTTTAAAGGTCCGCAATCGCTAAAAATGTTAATTTTTGGAATTGTTGGTTAATAATTTTTTTATTAATTTTAATGATATTGTGTTCACTTGTGTGATATAATTTTTTTTTTTTTACACGTATTTTACACATTTTTCATGGGGGGGGGGGGGGGGGGCTGGATATTGTCAGTGGAATCCAGATCTAGACCTCCCAATTGCATGCAGCTGCCAGCCTGTAATAGGTCACTATAGCAGTGATCTATTGCTGTAGGGAGAGACTGGACAGAGCTGGAACACTGGAACCACAACACATTTACACATAATGCAGAAACGGGGCATGAGAAGAAAAGGCATTGGATGCCACCCCTGGCATGCCTGTCCGGGATTGGTAAACCCTAATTTATGTACTCTATAGACATGTGCACAACAAAAAAAATTCGTTTTTTTTTCGTTTCGTTTTTTTCGTTTCCGAAAAAAAATCGTCTTTTTTCTTTTTGTTTTTTTCGTTTCCGTTGATTCGTACATGATTCATACATTCATAAGAGTTATTTTTCCGTTAATTTGTTTTTTTGTTAGTTTCATTTTCGGACGCATTCGTATTTATTCGTACATTCGTAACATTCGTAGATTCGTAATCGCAGCATAATTCATAATTGTATGTAATGTGTATGCTATTATTACATTTTAATAATTTACGAATCGAAAAAAAAAGTTACGAATGTACGAATTTTTTTGTTCAATAGAGACACGGAAAATTACAAATCGAAAAAAATAAAAATAAAAAAAGTTACGAATCGAAAAAAAAAAAGTTACGAATGTACGAATTTTTTTGTTCAATCCATTCGAAGCACGTTGAGCAGCACCATTGTAAGGGACACGGAAAATTACCAATTCAACAAAAAAAAAAGTTACGAATGTACCAATTTTTTTTGTTCAATAGAGACACGGAAAATTACAAATCGAAAAAAATAAAAATAAAAAAAGTTACGAATCGAAAAAAAAAGTTACGAATGTACGAATTTTTTTGTTCAATCCATTCGAAGCACGTTGAGCAGCACCATTGTAAGGGACACGGAAAATTACCAATTCAACAAAAAAAAAAGTTACGAATGTACCAATTTTTTCGTTCGTTTTCGTTTTTCGGATTTTCTTCATTAGTACATTCGTTGTTTCTAATTAGTTTTTTTTCGGATTTTCGTTGTTTTTCGGATTCGTTCGATTCTAATGATTCGTTAATCGGATTCGTGCGATTCAAACGGTTCGTTATTCGGATTCGTACGATTCGAGCGATTCGTTCATACGTACGAAAACGAACGAACGAAAATAACGAAAAAAAACAAAAAACGAAAGAAAAACAAAACGAATTGCACATGTCTAGTACTCTATAATACTTGATGCAGATGTTTGGATGTATGTGTGAACCTGTATGTCTTAAACCTTTAAAACTAGAAAAAAAAAAATAATTGAGGAAAAACTGTATTAAGTATGCATTTGTGTTAAAGTTTTGTATATAGGATGCACTTGCAAACGTTGCTTAGGAAAAACCTCTTCTGCAGTACCACTAATGGCCAAGAGGTGGAGACAAATCCACATTTTTTTTAACCCTCATTGCACTGCTTGTTGAAATTTGTACATCTGCCCCTGCTGAGTATTAGGATTGTTTTTCACGTATGTTTACCACTAAAAATATTTAATTTTAAATTAAAGCGGTTCTGCACTGCTTTTTTTTTTTTTTTTTTTTTTTGGGGGGGAATATGCCAAGGCCATATAGCTAAATTGGGGGACTTACCTGTTCCATCTTCCATCTCGATCGCAGCCGGTTTTCCTCCAATAAAATTCTTTATATTCTTCTTTTCTGCTGGGGGCCATCTTGCCTGTGGGCATGTGAAACCCCACAGGCACTTTAGATGGCCCAGCATGCACCGCCGTTACTGCGCCGAGCTCGCGCGTGCGCAGTAACGGCAAAGTGCAGCTCACGTTCTCCGAAATCCGAAGATGTGTCCGAAATCTCGCAAGATTTCGGAAGATGTGGCCGAAATCTTGCGAGATTTCGGAAGATGCCCGCACAGACTCCTGGGATCAATGACACCAGATCCCAGGAGACAGTGCGGCGTGACGAGGATCCCCGCACAGACCCCGCCCACCCCCGAAGAGACAGAAGACAGGAAGTCATCGATTACAAGGTAAGTGAAAAAAAAAAAAACACATTTCATTTAGTACTCTTTGCCTGATTTGGAAGGCAAAGAGATTTACTAAATGAAATGTGTGCAGAACCGCTTTAATTTCAGCCCCGGAAGATTTTACCCCCTTCCTGACCAGAGCACTTTTTGAGATTCGGCACTGCGTTGTTTTAACTGACAATTGCGTGGTCGTGCGACGTGGCTCCCAAACAAAATTGACGTCCTTTTTTCCCCCCACAAATAGAGATTTCTTTTGGTGGTATTTGATCATCTCTGCGTTTTTTATTTTTTTGCGCTATAGACAAAAAAAGAGCATCAATTTAAAAAAAAATATATATATTTTTTTACTTTTTTGCTATAATAAATATCCCCCAAAAATATATATATAAAAAAAAAGTTTTTTTTTCCTCAGTTTAGGCCGATATGTATTCTTCTACATATTTTTAGTAAAACAAAAACGCAATAAGCGTATATTGATTGGTTCGCACAAAAGTCATAGAGTCTACAAAATAGGGGATAGTTTTATGGCATTTTTATTAATTAATTTTTTTACTAGTAATGGCGGCGATCTGCGATTTTTATCGTAAAACTGCAACATTATGGCGTACACATCGGACACTTTTGACACTATTTTGGGACCATTGTCATTTATACAGCGATCAGTGCTATAAAAATGCACTGATTACTGTGTAAATGACACTGGCAGGGAAGGGGGTTAACCACTAGGGGGCGATCAAGGGTTAAGTGTGTCCTAGGGAGTTATTCTAACACTGGGGGGGGGGATGGGCTACCACTGACATGACAGCGATCACTGCTCCCGATGACAGGGAGCAGTGACCTCTGTCATGTCACAAGGCAGAACGGGGGAAATGTCTTGTTTACATAGGCACTTCCCCGTTCTGCGGCTCCATGACACGATCGGCGGGAGACTGGCGGACATTGAGTCCGCCGGTCCCGCAGGCACGGTCACCCTGTAAGCGGTGGGCGCACGCACCCGCTAGCCCGCCAATTAAAGGGGACGTACATATATGCCCATTTGCCAACCGCTGCCATTGTGCCGGCGTATATCGGCGTGTGGTGGTCTGCAAGTGGTTAAGTAAATGTGAAATGTCACATACGAGCCTTTCTTAAAGAGACACTTCAGACAGACAGCTAAATAGACAGATGAAGAACTATAGATATATAGAAGCTGTTGTACCTGTGTTTCTGTCCATACAGTCCTGCAATGCTGCTGACCTGACTTTTCTCTGCTGCAGTTAGGCAATACAGCTTGGCCAATGTAAACATATCTCCATTCTGACAGGGGAGTAGAGAGAGATCTGCTGTTCCTAGCAATTAGGAACAGCAATCTCTCTCCTCTTCCAGTCAGTCCCCTCCCCTCCCCACAGTTAGAAACACCTCCCAGGGAATACATTTAAACCCCTTGATCACCCCCTAGTGTTAACCCCTTCCCTGCCAGTGACATTTACACAGTAATCGGTGCATTTTTATAGCACTGATCGCTGTATAAATATCACCGGTCCCAAAAAAGTGTCCAATCTGTCCGCCACAGTCCCGATAAAAATCGATGATCACCGGCATTATTAGTAAAAAAAAAAAATAATAATAAAAATGCCATAAATGTATCCCCTATTTTGTAGACGCTATAATGTTTTCGCAAACCAATCAATATACGCTTATCAAATATGTAGACGAATACATATTGGCCTAAACTGATGAAAAAATGTTACCGTATTCATCGGTGCATAACGCGCACTTTTTCCCCCTTAAAATCGTGGGAAAGTCGTGGGTGCGTGTTATACGCCGATACCCCCCAAAAAAAATGACAAAAATGGCAAGCGCCGCGGAAAAATAGCGAGCGCTGCCGAAAAAACCCGGAATAGACCGAGCAGACTGTTCGGCTCTGCTCGTAGTCCCGCCTCCCTGCGCTCGCTCCTGAAACAGCAGGGAGGCGGGACCGCGAGCGGAGCTGAACAGTCGGCTCGGCCTTTTCCGGGAGTGCTTCGGTCTTTTTCGGCCACGCTTCGGGCTTTGTTGGCGGCAAACGCGACAGAGAGTCTCGGCGGCGGGAAATTTAAACCCGGACCGGACTTCTAATGACGCTGGCAAGTTGCAAAGAAACTGGGCATGCTGCAATGACGCTGGGCAAGCTGCAATGACGCTGGGCAAGGCTGCAATGACGCTGGGCAAGGCTGCAAATGCCGCTGGGCAAGGCTGCAAATGCCGCTGGCAAGGCTGCAAATGACGCTGGGCAAGGCTGCAATGACACTGGGCAAGGCTGCAAATGACGCTGGGCAAGGCTGCAATGACGCTGGGCAAGGCTGCAATGACGCTGGGCAAGGCTGCAAATGACGCTGGGCAAGGCTGCAAATGACACTGGGCAAGGCTGCAAATGACGCTGGGCAAGGCTGCAATGACACTGGGCAAGGCTGCAAATGACGCTGGGCAAGGCTGCAATGACACTGGGCAAGGCTGCAAATGCCGCTGGGCAAGGCTGCAAATGACGCTGGGCAAGGCTGCAAATGACGCTGGGCAAGGCTGCAATGACACTGGGCAAGGCTGCAATGACGCTGGGCAGGCTGCAAATGACGCTTAAATGTACGTTTTTTTTTTTCCCTAAACTTCCCTCCTAAAACGTTTTTTTCCTTAAAATGCCCTCATAAACTTGGGGTGCGTGTTATACGCCGATAAATACGGTATTTATTTTTATTTTTTGGGGGGGATATTTATTGTAGCAAAAAGTAAAACAATATTTGTTTCTTTTTTCAAAATTGTCGCTGTTTTTTTGTTTACAACCCTGGCAAACTGACAACACTAGAAATGTCAAGAGACATTGCCGCGCTCTTAAACGACTGTGGCGTAAAACCAAATAAGCCTGCAGGACTTCACCCAATATAAATCTGCCCTAATATAATACAATTCCTGCCTCCGTGCTGCCAAACAAGCCTACATTGTCTCTCTTATTAATACTTTGTCATCCAGTCCCCGTCGGCTCTTCTCAACCGTTAACTCTCTGCTTCGTCCCCCACCCCCTCTACCGACTAACTCACTCACTGCCCAAGAGATTGCCAATCACTTCAAAGACAAGATTGATGCAATTCGTGAGGACACCTCCACTGTGCGTACACCTTCCCCACCCAACATACCTCGCCTAACGGCACATTCAACACTCTCCTCCTGCATAAGGCTCCATTCACACCTATGTAGTTTGCTTTTGATGCGTTTCTGCAGTGCTTTTTGCTGTGCGTTTTTTTTGCACACGTGACTTTGCTGCGATTTGCATTTTTTATACTTTCTTTTTTTTTTGGCCAATTTGTTGTTGGGCAGATTAAAAATCGCAAGATATCGTAAGATAACTGTATCTGGAAAGTATGTAAATGAATTGTGTATTTTGTATGTTTTTGAAAAGAAAATCAATAAAAAAAGTACTGAATTAAAAATAAAATAAAAAAAAAACTGCAAATCGCAGCAAAAACTCACTACATGATTTTCTGCAGCTTCTCTATTGAAATCTATTGAACCTAAAAAAGCAAAAAAAAAAGTGGTGTTGCCACCAGGAAAAAAAAAATTGGCTTAAAAATCATAAAAAAGAATAATTGGAAAAATAATTTTTTTTACTCACCTCTAAATGCCTGTTGCTAGGGGGTCCCTCGTAGTCTGCCACCTTCAGTGCCCGGGCATCATTCCTCTCAGCGCCGCACAGTCATCTGGGACCTGTCACGTGTCCCAGGTGACTGAGCGTCGAATCACGGCGCCGCTCGCACATGCGCAGTGAAGCCACAGCCGGGTGCCCACATTAAGAATGCCGGCGCCGCGAGCGGAGCGGGGAACGCTCCCCCCGCATCGCTGGACCCTGGGACAGGTAAGTGTCCAATTATTAAAAGTCAGCAGCTGCAGTGCCGACATCACGGGCGCGCTGGACAGGTAAGTGTCCTTATTTTAAAAGTCAGCAGCTGCAGTATTTGTACCTGCTGAATTAAAAAAAAAAATTTGGCGGACCTCCGCTTTAATAACCAGTCCATACGCACTGCGTCGCTTTAACTGACAAGCGTCTACAAAATAGGGGATAGATTTATGGCATTCTTATTATTTATTCTTTGCTAGTAACGGCGGCAATCTGCGATTTTTTGCGGGACTGCAACATTTCGGTGGACAGATCGGACACTTTTAACACTTTTTTGGGACCATTGACATTTATACGGCGATCAGTGCTATAAAAATGCACTGATTACTGTGTAAATGTCACTGGCAGGGAAGGGGTTAACACTAGGGGGAGATCGAGAGGTTAAATGTTTTCCCTGGGAGGTGTTTCTAACTGTGGGGGATGGGACTGACTGGAGGAGGAGAGAGATCGCTGTTCCTGAGCACTAGGAACAGCAGATCTCTCTCTACTCCTCTGTCAGAATGGGGATCTGTTTCCTTTACATCAGGGGTCTCAAACTGGTGGCCCTCCAGCTGTTGCGGAACTACAATTCCCATGAGGCATTGCAAGGCTGACAGTTACAGGCATGACTCCCATAGGCAGAGGCATGATGGGACTTGTAGTTCCGCAACATCTGGAGGGCCGCTAGTTTGAGACCCCTGCTTTACATTGACAGATCCCCGTTCTGGCTCTCTTTCCCAGGATCGCAGGTGGCCGGCGGAAATCACGGCCGCCGGCCACGCGCATCGGCTCCCCCCTCCGTGCAGCAGGTGCACGCACCTGCTATGGCTCTTAAAGGAGCCGATGTACAACTACGGCGATTCGCGGGAAGAAGCCGCAGTATAATGACGGCGGCAAGATTGATGCAATTCGTGAGGACATCTCCACTGTGCGTACACCTTCCCCACCCAACATACCTTACCTAACGGCACATTCAACACTCTCCTCCTGCATAAGGCTCCGTTCACACCTATGTAGTTTGCTTTTGATGCGTTTCTGCAGTGCTTTTTGCTGTGCGTTTTTTTGCACACGTGACTTTGCTGCGATTTGCATTTTTTATGCTTTCTTTTTTTTTTTGGCCAATTTGTTGTTGGGCAGATTAAAAATCGCAAGATATCGTAAGATAACTGTATCTGGAAAGTATGTAAATGAATTGTGTATTTTGTATGTTTTTGAAAAGAAAATCAATAAAAAAAGTACTGAATTAAAAAAAAAAAAAATGCAAATCGCAGCAAAAACTCACTACATGATTTTCTGCAGCTTCTCTATTGAAGTCTATTGAACCTAAAAAAGCAAAAAAAAAGCATCTTTTTGCATTGAAAAGAGTGCTTAAAGTGGTGTTGCCACCAGGAAAAAAAAAATTGGCTTAAAAATCATAAAAAAGAATAATTGGAAAAATAATTTTTTTTTTACTCACCTCTAAATGCCTGTTGCTAGGGGGGTCCCTCGTAGTCTGCCACCTTCAGTGCCCGGGCATCATTCCTCTCAGCGCCGCACAGTCATCTGGGACCTGTCACGTGTCCCAGGTGACTGAGCGTCGAATCACGGCGCCGCTCGCGCATGCGCAGTGAAGCCACAGCCGGGTGCCCACATTAAGAATGCCGGCGCCGCGAGCGGAGCGGGGAACGCTCCCCCCGCATCGCTGGACCCTGGGACAGGTAAGTGTCCAATTATTAAAAGTCAGCAGCTGCAGTGCCGACATCACGGGCGCGCTGGACAGGTAAGTGTCCTTATTTTAAAAGTCAGCAGCTGCAGTATTTGTACCTGCTGAATTAAAAAAAAAAATTTGGCGGACCTCCGCTTTAATAACCAGTCCATACGCACTGCGTCGCTTTAACTGACAAGCGTCTACAAAATAGGGGATAGATTTATGGCATTCTTATTATTTATTCTTTACTAGTAACGGCGGCAATCTGCGATTTTTTTGCGGGACTGCAACATTTCGGTGGACAGATCGGACACTTTTAACACTTTTTTGGGACCATTGACATTTATACGGCGATCAGTGCTATAAAAATGCACTGATTACTGTGTAAATGTCACTGGCAGGGAAGGGTTAACACTAGGGGGAGATCGAGAGGTTAAATGTTTTCCCTGGGAGGTGTTTCTAACTGTGGGGGATGGGACTGACTGGAGGAGGAGAGAGATCGCTGTTCCTGAGCACTAGGAACAGCAGATCTCTCTCTACTCCTCTGTCAGAATGGGGATCTGTTTCCTTTACAATACATTGACAGATCCCCGTTCTGGCTCTCTTTCCCAGGATCGCAGGTGGCCGGCGGAAATCACGGCCGCCGGCCACGCGCATCGGCTCCCCCCTCCGTGCAGCAGGTGCACGCACCTGCTATGGCTCTTAAAGGAGCCGATGTACAACTACGGCGATTCGCGGGAAGAAGCCGCAGTATAATGACGGCGGCTGTTCGGCAGGTGGTTAAACAACAAACATGTCATACTTACCTGCTCTGTGTAATGGTTTTGCACAGAGCACCCCCGATTCTCCTCTTCTAGGGTCCCCCACCAACGCTTTTGGCTCCTCCTGCCTTCAGAGTTCCCCAATAGCAAGCTGCAAACTACAGTATAGAGCACCCCTAGAGCAAGGGAAAAAAAACTCTGCCTTTAGAACCACTGACTTCCTGCCCAGGACTACATGTCCCATGGGGCATTGCTCCTCACACATTCACATATACAAGTTCTCAGGCACTTATGTGTGGACGGTGTACTGAGCTGTATGTGTGCTGCACTGTATATTTCCTGATGTGTAAACAAATAATGCATTCTGTATGCAGGCCGACCAACTAATCGATTATGAAAATAGTTGAAAACTATTTTCATAATTGATTGATTGTCGATTAATCGATTAGTTGTTTTTCGGCCCTAGTCAACAAATCAAGTTTCATAGATACACCCCATGATCAATGTGCAAAATAATGATTTTCCATAAACAGTTGAAAATCTTTATAAAGTGATAAACTTCACAAAACAATCTGTGTGGAATAGATGTGATGATCAGTGAAGGGATTTCCAGCATTGTCTCACCTTAGGAGCTCCTTCTCCTTCTCCAGGGCGTTGAGCGTAGCCACTGATGTCGGCTGCTGGAGGCAGTAGGTCTGGAAGGCCGGCAGCATGTTGACAAAGTCCAAGAAGATCTCCCCGATGCAGATTGTCATCAGGTCATCGTCACCCTGCGGAGGGGAGAACACAACACAAGGCTTACTTAATGAGCGAACAAATTCGTTTTATCACTTTACAAAGAACTGGAGTAGCATTTATGTGCAGAGATCAAATGATGATACTTTTATTTATTGAAGGCATTTGTATAACACCAGCAGGGCTGCTGTTAGAAACCACAGGGCCTCATACAGCCAACCTGACTTATTATATGATTCAGTTATGATTGAACACAGTGAGTGATCAGTACCGATCATTCATTATGTTCATTCAAGAAAGGAAGTGGCTGATAAATGTGACATATCCTGAAGGATCCTATCATGTGCTTGTAGCTGTCGGTGGGATCGAGAGGAGAAAAGCAAGTAGCACTCTGGGGGCAGAGGAGGCACGCAGGGGGGCTGGGCAGCAGGGGGAACATTATGGTGCACAGGGAGGGTGATCGGTTCAGTGGAGGGGGGCCTCTCTGCAGCAGCTGAAAGCCGACCGGAGGGAGAGGAGAAGAAGACAGCTTTCAGCTGCTGCAGAGGGAACTATACAGGGGTTCAGTTCCAGTAATTGTGTGCCCCCCCCCCCCCGCAGCACCGATCACCCTCCCTGCCCAGATCTGATTCACTCTCCTGCCTGGGCCCTCCTGCTGGCCCAGGCTCCGTACAGGAGGACTGTTGGTACCCCCTTATCCACGGCCCCGAGCACCACCAATTTATGTAGTACTTTACATACTGTACATTCATTTCAGTCCCTGCTGACAAGGTCCCAATGTCATATACACTGTACAGGACGCCAGGGATGGGTCCTGGATGGGAGGTATATTTCCTCACTATTTGGGTTGTGGTCCCTTTTAAGGGGGATGATGTGAACACATTTTAATACTAAGGGGTTCTCATCCATGCAGGTTGAAGGGTTTTGGGGGACTGTCCGGTTGGAGAGTATTGTCTTGCAGTACTCTCTGGATTAGTAAGTCCTCATTTGAGACATGGAATTCAGAGGCTCAGAGAGCTTTTGGGTGGAAAAGAGCCTCCAAAACCCGATTACAGGTACTTTGGTCCCAAAAGAGTTAAAGCGATTGTAAAGGAAAATTTTAAGAAAACTAACAAAAAAAACAAAAATGTTATACTTACCCGCTCTGTGTAATAGTTTTGCACACATCAGTCCCGATCCTCCTCTTCTCGGGTCCCCTCGCCGGTGCTCTGGGCCCCTCCCCTTTGCAGAGTGCCCCCATAGAAATTCTGCCGCTTGCTATGGGGGCACTCATGTTTGCATGCTTCTGAGTCAGCTCTTTGTGTTCATAAGATACAGAGAGCATGGCTCAGCACTGCTCCCATGTCACTGGCTGTGATTGACAGCAGCAGGAGCCAGTAGCTCCTGTTGCTGCTGCTCCAGCTCCAGCTCCTGCATCTCAGCCAATCAGGAGAGACAGACCCGGGAGAGCCTCGGTTCTCGTGCACATCGCTGGATTGGGATTGAGATTAGGTAAGTATTAGGCGAGCTGAGGGGGCAGCTGGACACTGAAGGTTTTTTTACCTTCAAGCATAGAATGCAACTTCAGCCTTTTTCAACTACTTTAACCCATCTGTAGTACAGCCCAGAAAAAGGAACAGGAAACAGCCAGCAGGTGTTGATAAGGTAGAACATTTCACAGCTATCAGAAAGTGTGACTGTCTGGCAACTGAAACATAGTTTTTCTGAGCTCCTGTGGCCTTTGCAATACGCCAAAGAGAGTGGGAACCCTGAACCCTCGTGTGGGACTGGTATAACTGGAGGTGAGCCATTGGGCTATTTTTTTAACTACTCCAGAAATATGGACTGTTTTGCATTTGTTTTTCTGAAGAAAACGACTTTCTTTGCTGGTTTTGAGAGTACAATAAAGAGTGTTTGCTTTTACAAGCAGCGGCTGGTGATCACGGGCTCCCCATAATACAACAAATTCCAGCATGCCTTTAGAATGTTGGAGGAATCTGGAGTACCCGGAGGAAACGCAAGTAACAGAGAGAACATGCAAACCCCAGGCATATAACTGCCTAGCTGGGATTTGGAACGAGGACCCCTGTACTGCAAGGTAAAAGTTCCACTTTTACCCTCCTAAAACTGAACTCTAGGCGCATACAGTATCTCACAAAAGTGAGTACACCCCTCGAATTATGTATGTATGTGTATGTGTGTTTTCTATGTACTGTGTGTGTGTATATATATATACATATATATATATATATATATACACAGTATCTGTAAAAGTGAGTACACCCCTCAGATTCTTTTCATGTGACAAAGCTGAAGAAATTACACACTTTGCTCGTCTGACAGGTAGGACAAAGGAGAGCTAAGAGTGAGGAGTAACAAGCAGTGACAACTTTGATAATTTCACCCCACTCTGTACATCCTCACACACTGCTATAGTTCAATCCACTGCAGCAGCTGACAAGGGTGACAACGTTACAGTGATTTGGCCGCCATTTAAAAAGTGTTGTCACCCTGCTTAAGGAAATGCACAGCCAAGGCAGGATCAGCAGGTATTTTCTATGTGTTATGTGGGGTTTTAGAAAAAAATAAAATTCAGTGTTCTTGTCATGGCCTAAGTGACATCATTTTTGCTGTCTGCTCACAGCACTACCTTAATGTGCCCAAAAATCCCAACGAATCCACAGCCAGCTCCACCCAACCAAAGGGTGCTGACTCCAAGATGGTACCAGACCTGTTAACATCAAAGGCAGAGAAACAAGGATAGACCCGCTTAACTTTAGAGTCCAAGAAACATTTATGGGTATCGCTCCATACAGAGAAAATCCACCTGTTCCACGTACGCATTTCACTCCAACAGGAACTTACTCACATGGTAACTCTTTCATGTCTCTGTGTCCTGAGCTTTTACCTGGTCAAACGCTTGGTTGAGCTCTTCTTGGAGGACCTCAAGTAACTTCTCATTGAGATGAATGAGTTCTTGTAAGTTGCTGAACATGACGGCCAGAACTTATGCGTTTTACACTATGATTAAGCTCCTGCTGGAGTGAAACACGTCGGGTGACACCAATAAATGTACTTTGGACTCTTTGAAGTTGAGCAGCTCCATTCTTGTTTATCTGCCTTTTCGTGTCAGTGAGTTTTTACCTGGTCAAAAGCTTGGTCAATCTCTTCTTGGAGGACCTCGAGGAACTTCTCATTGAGGTCGATGAGTTCCTGTATGTTGCTGAACACGACAACCAGCTGCTCCTGAGTCAGTAATCCGGCCGTCTGCATTGGGAGGTAGAATTCCTCTTTAATGATCCTCAGATCCTCCCGATAACTTGTCTCTGTGTTGACGAATTCTAGGACGGCTTCCTTGCGCTCCATGCGGCGGGTGAGGCATTTCATGCACAGGGTCTCTCTCCTCTTTCCCCGGCTCTCAGTGTCCATGGCGAAATTGCTCTCCCCGCAGTCTATGCAAGGCCGGTGGGCCTCCCAGGCCTCCAAAGAAGCGCTGCATTCAGCCACTCTGGCTCTCCACCTCCGAGATAAGGCATCCCCAATGCCGCTGTCCGCCCGCTCCACCTCCCCAGGCTTGACTGGCCTGGTGCTCCCTTCGCACTCGTCTCTCTCGTCGCTGACTCCTACGATGCCGCTGTCCGTGCTCAAGCTGCTGATGTTGCTCCAGCGGTGGCGCGACCGATAGGAGCGTCTTGATGAGTGGTTCCCCTCTTTGCCGGAGCTGCAGGAAGTGGTGGTGTTGGCTTTCATCAACATCGGCCCTGCACCATAGAGAACATAGAGGTTAGCAAGTTGTGCGTTGTCATCTAAAGCCAAAACTGTATTTTTTGAAATTTAGGATAGACTAGACTAGGAGTGACCCTTCCGCTGACATAAGTCTTACAGTGCATCCAGAAAGTATTCACAGTGCTTCACTTTTTCCACATTTTGCTATGTTACAGTCATACTCCAAGATGGATTAAATTCATTATTTTCCTCAAAATTCTACAAACAATACCCCAAAAAGTTTGTTTGAAAGCTTTGCAAATTTATTAAAAATAAGGAAAAGGAAAAATAAGGATAAGGAAAAAATCCCATGAACGTAAGTATCACAGCCTTTGCCATGACACTCAAAATTGAGCTCAGGTTCCTCCTGTTTCCACTGATCATCCTTGAGATGTTTCTACAACTTGATTGGAGTCCACCTGTGGTAAATTCAGATGATTGGACATGATTTGGAAAGGCACACACCTGTCTATATAAGGTCCCACAGTTATCAGTGCATGTCAGAGCACAAACCATGCCACGAAGTCCAAGGAATTGTCTGTAGACCTCCAAGACAGGTTTGTATGGAGGCACAGATCTGGGGAAGTGTACAGAAAAATTTCTGCAGTATTGAAGGTCCCAATGAGCACAGTGGCCTCCATCATCTGTAAATGGAAGAAGTTTGGAACCATCAGGACCCTTCTTAGAGCGGGCCGCCCTGCCAAACTGAGCGGGAGAAGGGGCTTAGTCAGGGAGGTGACCAAGAACCTGATGGTCACTCTGACAGAGCTCCAGCATTTCTCTGTGGAGAGAGGAGAACCCTCAAGAAGAACAACCATCTCTACAGCACTCCACCAATCAGGCCTGTATGGTAGAGTGGCCAGACGGAAGCCACTCCTTAGTAAAAGGCACTTGACAGCCGACCTGGAGTTTGGCAAAAGGCACCTGAAGGACTTTTTAGACCATGAGAAACACAATTCTCTTGTCTGATGAAACAAAGATTGAATTCTTTGGCCTGAATGACAAGCGTCATGTCTGGAGGAAACCAGGCACCACTCATCACCTGGCCAATACCATCCCTACAGTGAAGCATGGTGGTGGCAGCATCCTGCTGTGGGGATGTTTTCCTGCGGCAGGAACTGGGATACTGGTCAGGATCGGGGGAAAGATGAATGCAGCAATGTACAGAGACACCCTTGATGAAAACCGGTACCAGGGCGCCATGGACCTCAGACTGGGGCGAAGGTTCAACAGCGACCCTAAGCACACAGCCAAGATAACAAAGGAGTGGCTATGGGATAACTCTGTGAATATCCTTGAGTGGCCCAGCCAGAGACCAGTCTTGAACCCGATTGAACATCTCTGGAGAGATCTGAAAATGGCTGAGCACCGACACTCCCCATCCAACCTGATGGCGCTTGAGAGGTTCTGAAAAGAAGAATGAGAGAAACTGCCCAATAATAGGTGTGCCAAGCTTGTAGCATCATACTCAACAAGACTGGAGGCTGTAATTGGTGCCAAAGTATTGAGCAAAGACTGTGATACTTATGTACATGGGGATTTTTTTGTTTTTTATTTTTATTAAATTTGCAAAGATTTCAAACAAACTTTCTTTCACGTTGTCATTATGGGGGATTGTTTGTAGAATTTTGAGAAAAATAATGAATTTAATCTATTTTGGAATAAGGCTTTAACATAACAAAATGTGGAAAAAGTGAAGCGCTGTGAATACTTTCCTGATGCACTGTATGTTGGCAGGAGCACTCCCGGCTGCTATTAGACATGTGCAATTCGTTTAGTTTTTTTTTGTTATTTTCGTTCATTCGTTTTCGTACGAATGAACGAACGATTAGCTAAAAATTTTCGACGAATGAGGTAGAGGTCTTCTTCAGGGTGAGTGAGCTGACATTTTCCAGATCAATACATACAATCTATAATATCAATAGATACATTGTGAACTTTGACATGCATTTGTAATTTTGTATCTACTGATATTTCAGATTGTATGTATTGATCTGGAAAATGTCAGCCCACTTACCCTGAAGAAGACCTCTACCTCATTTGTCGAAACGCACTGGATCTGGGTTTTTCTTCTCCTTTTTTGTATTGTTTGTTTTTCATGTGTATTCTTATCACTATCATGTGTGCCAACTGTATACATTTTGCTGACATGTTGTAATAAATTAGTATTTTTACAAAATTCCCTGCTCCTTGAGAATTTCTGGTCCATTAAAGTTCCACTTTTTGAGGAACTTCGTTTTTACATTTGTTTAGATTCGGCATTTGTTATTTCGGATAATTCGTAACTTCGGATAAATTCGTATTCGTTATGTTCACTAACAGCCAAATTTGAAAGGAAATTCCAATACCTATAATTTAATAGTTAGTTATTATTTAGAATTTTTGGATTTTCATTCTTTCAAATTTTCGGATTTTCTTTCTTATTTTTGGATTTCCAAATTTACAAAATTACGAATTTGTTTTTGGAATATGTTTGGTATCTTCGCATTCATTTAGTTTCATTCGGGTACACTTATGCTGCGTACACAAGATCGGAAATTTCGGCCAGCAAAAGACCGTTGAGAGCTTTAGGTCGGAAAATGCGACCATTTATATGCTCCACTTTTGCTGTCCAAATTCCCACCAGCAAAAGATTGAGAGCAGGTTCTCAATTTTTCGTTTGAAAAAAGTTCCGATCGGAAATTCCGATCATCTGTACCAATTCCGCCGCACAAAATTCCTACGCATGCTTCGAAACAGTTTGACGCATGTTCGGAAGCATTGAACTTAATTTTCTCGGCTCGTCGTAGTGTTGTACGTCACCGTGTTCTTGACAGTCGAAAGTTCAGCGAACTTTTGTGTGACCGTGTGTATGCAAGCCAAGCTTGAGCAGAATTCCGTCGGAAAAAACATCCAAGATTTTTCCAACGGAAAATACGCTCGTGTGTACGCAGGCATAAGAAGAGACGGTTGTTATGAAGCGGGCAGCCACCGCGTGCCTAACAACCATGACTCATCTGCTGCCAGCAGAATGTAAACGAAACAAATGGCAGTTACATTAAAAAAAAAAAAAAAAAAACAACGTCGGGGTCCCCCCCAATCCATACCGGGCCCTTACGTCTGCTATGGATTTTAATGGGAACTGTGGACATAGTAACAAATGTGAACAAATTCAAAAAAGTTATAATGACATTTTCAGATTTATTTGAATTCAAATCTATTTATTTAATTTGGATTCTTTGAGAATTGCCGGTTGTTAAGAAACGGGAGTCCACCGCGTCCTTAACAACCATGACTCATCTGCTGTCAGCGGGATTCTAGAATAGAATTTAAGCGGAACCCCGTGCCAAAATTAAAAAAAAAAACAAATGGCTTGGGGGGGTCTTCCCCCCAAAATTTATACCAGACGCAGAATAGGAAAGTGACGCAAACGCCCCACAACCACGCGTGTTGCATGTGGTTGTGGTGCGTTTGTTGGCAACAATGAGGTAGAGAACAGGCAATGAGGAAAAGTCCGATCGCCTCATCACTGCCTGTTAATCACAGCTGAAAAGCAATCTGAACTCAGATTGCTCTTCAGAGGAGTGGTGGATTTAGCTGCACATCTGAAGAGATGACTCTCCCAGTTTCTCTTGTGTCTCCAGGACAGGAAGTGACGAGAAATCTCCCCAATAGGACATAAAGAAAACCCCCCAAAACTAAAAAAAAAAAAAACTGTCTAACCCTTTCCTATTCTACCAAAAACTAAAAAAATATGAGTGGAGAAGGGTTAGCGATGATTTAAATGTCCCGCCCAAAGCAATAAATTGTCCATTGTTGGTGGATGTGACATATTATACAGTATAATACATTGCCAGCTTTCCGTTAACCCTTCAATGGGCTCAGGGTAGGTGGGTGGGGGTTGGTCAGCATTAATGTGAGTATAATAGCTCAGCGGGTACCGTTCTCTTTCTCCTGCCTCTGCCGGTGTGCGTGCTGCCGGGCCGCCGCTGCGATCTTCAGCTCCAGCTGTTTCCTCTTCACTGCGTCCGTGGGCATGGGGTCACTGAAGTGCGGGCGCAGGCGGCAGCCACGCTGGCTTTTCCCTGAGTCACCGGCTTCATGAGTCATGTCTGAGCTCGACCTCCGACACCCGGGACTGCAGAGCTGAATGACAAAGATAATGAGAGATAATGAGTGACACCACAAGTCTATCTATCTATCTATCTATCTATCTATCTATCTATCTATCTATCTATCTATCTATCTATCTATCTATCTATCAATCATACCTGCTAGATTTGTTCCATAGGTATGTTGTGTTATGATGCAAATCCTGAAAATAAATGTAGTGATAATTCTCCCCTTGCTTTGTTTTTGAATCTTGCTAAAATCCGGGGCGGGGGGCTGCTTGCCCCCCCCCCCCATAGCAGTGTCATTTGCCCCCTACACCCCCCCCCCCCCCCCACACTGTAGTGTCCTCTGATCCTTTGTACCCACCCAGCAATGTCCTGTGCCCCCCCCCAAAAGCAGTGTACCGTGCCCCCCCAGCAGTGTCCTTCACATCACCCCCCCCCCCCCACTGTAGTGTCTCCTGCCCCCATAACAGTGTCCTGTGCTGCCCCCTTGAAATCCCCTCCCTCACACTGTAGTATCCTCTACCTCCCCCCCATAGTAGTGTCCTCTGTCCCCCTCACATCACCCTACCCCTACTGTAGTGTCCTCTGCCTCCCCCCATAGCAGTGTCCTGTGCCCCCTTCACATTACCCTACCCCCATAGCAGTGTCCTCTGCCTCCCCCCCATAGTAGTGTCCTGTGCCCCCCTCACATCACCCTACCCCTACTGTAGTGTCCTCTGCCTCCCCCCATAGCAGTGTCCTGTGCCCCCTTCACATTACCCTACCCCCATAGCAGTGTCCTCTGCCTCCCCCCCATAGTAGTGTCCTGTGCCCCCCTCACATCACCCTACCCCCATAGCAGTGTCCTCTGCCTCCCCCCATAGTAGTGTCCTGTGCCCCCCTCACATCACCCTACCCCTACTGTAGTGTCCTCTGCCTCCCCCCATAGCAGTGTCCTGTGCCCCCTCACATCACCCTACCCCTACCCCTACTGTAGTGTCCTCTGCCTCCCCCCATAGCAGTGTCCTGTGCCCCCCTCACATCACCCTACCCCATAGCAGTGTCCTCTGCCTCCCCCCATAGCAGTGTCCTGTGCCCCCTCACATCACCCTACCCCTACTGTAGTGTCCTCTGCCTCCCCCCATAGCAGTGTCCTGTGCCCCCCTCACATCACCCTACCCCATAGCAGTGTCCTCTGCCTCCCCCCCATAGTAGTGTCCTGTGCCACCCTCACATCACCCTACCCCTACTGTAGTGTCTTCTGCCTCCCCCCCATAGCAGTGTCCTGTGCGCCCCCCCCCAAAAGCAATGTCCTCTGTTCCCCTTACATCACCCTACCTCCCCTGCCCCCCCCCCCCCATAGCAGTGTCCTGTGCCCCATCCCAAAACAGTGTCCTCTGCCCCCCTTCAGATCACCCCCCCCCCCACTGTAGTGTCCACTGTCCCCTTCACATCACCTTCCCTCACTGTACTGTTCTCTGCCCCTCCCCCATAGCAGTGCCCTCTGTCCCCCTTCACTTCACCCTCCCCCCTACTGTTGTGTCCTCTATCCCCCACAGCAATGTCCTGTGTCCCCCTAAAGCAGTGTCCTCTGCCGCCTTCAGATCACCCCCACAGTAGTGTCCTCTGCCCCTCCCCCATAGCAGTGTCCTGTGTCCCCCCCGCCCAAAGCAGTGTCCTCTGTCCCCTTCACATCACCTTCCCCACTGTAGTGTTCTCTGCCCCTCCCCCATGGTAGTGTCCTGTGCCCCTCAAAGCAGTGTCCCCTGTCCCCTTTACCCCCTCCACTGCAGTGTCTTCTGCCCCCCCCCCCCCCCCCCCAAAATAGCAGTGGCCCGTGTCCCCCCAAAGCAGTGTCCTCTGCCCCACTTCACATCACCCCCTTCACTGTAGTGTCCTCTGCCCTTCCCCATAGCAGTGTCCTGTCCCCCCCCCCCCCCCAAAGCAGTGTTCTCTCCCCCCCCCCTACTGTAGTGTCCTCTGCTCCTCCCACCCATATCAGTGTCCTCTGCCCTCCCAAAGCAGTGTCCTTTGCCCCCTTTCACATCACATGCACCCCCCCACTATATTGTCCTCTGCCCCCCTTTCCCCATAGTAGAGAGCGTGGGGCAGCACAGTACGGGAGCGGTCAGAGTTAACTTTTCACATTAACACGCTAGTGATTGGTTGCTAGGACTGTCCGGCGTCCTAGCAACCAATCACCTGCTGGTTAACTTGAAAGATGAACTGAGGCAGCTCCCGTCCTCTGTCTAGTATTGTGATACCTCCCACCCTCCACTCCTCAGTGAATAGGAGGCTGGGGGGGGGGGGGGGAGCCCAGCAAAGCAGGGCCATATTCACGATCTACATGTCGGCTGCCACAGTTGCGATCGGTGGCCAACCCCCGCCATAATGTATTTTATACACTTAATGGCTCAGTTCAGACTCGTTAATTTATTCTTAACAGCACCCCAACGCACCTTGCTAAAGTGAGTCAGGAATCTGGACCATAACGCATGGTAACAAAGCACAGATAGTCACGTATAGGACAACCCATTGAAATAATTGAGCTGCCATAAGCACTTTGCACCTGAGCGGGCATAAACATGGGCATGCTGCCCCACCTGCACAGGAGAAGGCAGTATAGCATGCATTGCTCCAAAGCAGCCTTCTCCTATTGCTCACGTCAGGCTGGGACTTGTGGTGCCTCATCTAGGACTGGAGCCTAACTCCATGCGGCTCATCTAATCCTCT
The DNA here is from genome assembly GCA_028564925.1 of Lithobates sylvaticus. NCBI lineage: Eukaryota > Metazoa > Chordata > Amphibia > Anura > Ranidae > Lithobates > Lithobates sylvaticus. Next base: position 9,040,444 of record CM053031.1, on the reverse strand, counting down.
CTCTGAGCCAATACAGACTCAGTGAAGGATGTCGCAGGGGAGCGGAGCCGTCCATTCACAGGGAGGTTGTTGGTTGTTCCAGTCTGTGGGGGTGGATGTACAGATGATGCGGCCCCTCCTCCGCATCGATGAAAAGAACGATCTATTTTCTGCACCCGGCTATAGAATAGACTTCATAGAGCGGATACAGACCAGAACCGCTAATGATCGGGTGTAAAATGACAATATTACCTTCAGGAAACCCCACCCCGATCGAGACAATAAAGCCTCCAATTTCTAAAGAAAAAGGAGGCCGTGTGCTTCCTCCACCCGACATTGAAAAGTCAGCCGACCTCACATCAGATATACAGAGGGGGAAAGAATGATCGGATCCCCTGCAGATTGGGTAGATTTGCCCACTTACAGAGAAATGAAGGGTCTATAATTTTTATCATAGGTGTATTTTATATGATAAGGACAGAATATCAACCAAAAATCCAGAAAAAACACACAATACAAATGTTATAAATTAAGTTGCAGTTCAGTAAGTAAAATAAGTATTTGATCCCCTTAGTAGTTGGTGGAGAAACCCTTGTTGGTGATCACAGAGGTCAGACGTTTCTTGTAGGTGGTGATCAGGTTTGCACATCTCAGGAGGGATTTTGCTCCTCTCTTCTCTACAGATCTTCTCTCAATCCTTAAGGTTTCTTGGATGTCTCTTGGAAACTCCAAGTTTCAGCTCCTCCATACATTTTCTATAGGATTAAGGTCTGGGGACTGGCTAGGCCACTCCATGACCTTAATGTGCTTCTTCTTGAGCCACTCCTTTGTTGGCCTTGGCGGTATGTTTTGGGTCATTGTCATACTGGAAGACCCATCCATGACCCGTCTTCAGTGTTCTGGATGAGGGAAGAAGGTTCTCCTCCAAGATTTTACAATACTTGGCCCCGTCCATTGGCCCCTCAATGCGGCAAAGTCGGCCTGAACCTTTATCAGAGAAACAGCCCCAAAGCATCATGTTTCCACCTCCGTGTGACTGTAGGGATGGAGTTCTTAGGGTCATAGTCACCATTTTTCTTCCTTCAAACATGGCACAAGAAGGCACATGTACAGGACCGCCTGAAGTTTGCCAATGATCAATACTGACCATCAGTGCTGGGACAAGGTCATCTAGAGCCCATGCCAAAATTGCGCCCGCTCCGCCCTTTCCCTCGAAATGTATGAGCATTATATGTCAGCGAAAACCCCACCCCCCCCATAAAAATCACTCACTCACTATAAATTCCCCCTCCCCATGGTAGTGTCCTGTGCCCCTCAAAGCAGTATCCTCTGTCCCCTTCACTTCACCCCCCCCCCCCCACTGCAGTGTCCTCTGCCCCCCCCAAATAGCACTGTCCTGTGTCCCCTCAAAGCAGTCTCCTTTGCCCCCCCCCCTTCACTGTAGTGTCCTCTGCCCCCCCCCCCATAGCATTGTCCTCTGCCCCCCCCAAGGCAGTGTCCTGTGTCCCCCTCACCCCCCCTCTCACTGCAGTGTCCTCTGCCCCCCCCCCCAAAGCAGTGTCCTGTGTCCCCCTCACCCCCCTCTCACTGCAGTGTCCTCTGCCCCCCCCAAATAGCACTGTCCAGTGCCCCTCAAAGCAGTATCCTCTGTCCCCTTCACTTCACCCCCCCCCACTGCAGTGTCCTCTGCCCCCCCCCAAATAGCACTGTCCTGTGTCCCCTCAAAGCAGTCTCCTTTGCCCCCCTTCACTGTAGTGTCCTCTGCCCCTCCCCATAGCAGTGTCCTCTGCCCCCCCCAAAGCAGTGTCCTGTGTTCCCCTCACCCCCCCTCTCACTGTAGTGTCCTCTGCCCCTCCCCATAGCAGTGTCCTCTGCCCCCCCAAAGCAATGTCCTGTGTCCCCCTCACCCCCCCCTCTCACTGTAGTGTCCTCTGCCCCTCCCCATAGCAGTGTCCTCTGCCCCCCCCAAAGCAGTGTCCTGTGTCCCCCTCACCCCCCTCTCACTGTAGTGTCCTCTGCCCCTCCCCATAGCAGTGTCCTCTGCCCCCCCAAAGCAGTGTCCTGTGTCCCCCTCACCCCCCTCTCACTGTAGTGTCCTCTGCCCCTCCCCATAGCAGTGTCCTCTGCCCCCCCCAAAGCAGTGTCCTGTGTCCCCCTCACCCCCCCCCCCCTCTCACTGTAGTGTCCTCTGCCCCTCCCATAGCAGTGTCCTCTGCCCCCCCCCAAAGCAGTGTCCTGTGTCCCCCTCACCCCCCCTCTCACTGTAGTGTCCTCTGCCCCCTCCCCATAGCAGTGTCCTCTGCCCCCCTCAAAGCAGTGTCCTGTGTCCCCCTCACCCCCCCTCTCACTGTAGTGTCCTCTGCCCTCCCAAAGCAGTGTCCTTTGCCCCCCTTCACATCACATGCACCCCCCACTATATTGTCCTCTGCCCCCCTTCCCCATAGAAGTGTCCTGTGCCCCCCGCCCGCACAAACACACACCAATGTGTAGGTAGCACTCCCCTACCTTACACAGGTGTACTGCAGAGCAGAGAGCGGGGGGCAGCACAGTACAGGAGAGGGAGCTGTCAGAGTTAACTTTTCACATTAACACGCTAGTGATTGGTTGCTAAGACTGTCCGGCTTCCTAGCAACCAATCACCTACTGGTTAACTTGAAAGGTGAACTGAGGCAGCGCCTGTCCTCTGTCTAGTCAAGCAAAACATGACTTAGTAGTTGGTGGAGAAACCCTTGTTGGTGATCACAGAGGTCAGACGTTTCTTGTAGGTGGTGATCAGGTTTGCACATCTCAGGAGGGATTTTGGTCCTCTCTTCTCTACAGATCTTCTCTAAATCCTGAAGGTTTCTTAGATGTCTCTTGGAAACTCAAAGTTTCAGCTCCCTCCATTTCTCTATAGGATTAAGGTTTGGAGACTGACTAGGCCACTCTATGACCTTAATGTGCTTCTTCTTGAGCCACTCATACGTGCTTGGTGGTATGTTTTGGGTCATTGTCATGCTGGAAGACCCATCCATGACCCGTCTTCAGTGTTCTGTCTGAGGGAAGAAGGTTCTCATCCAAGATTTTACAATACATGGACATTGGCCCCTCAATGCGGCAAAGTCGGCCTGAACCTTTAGCAGAGAAACAGCCCCAAAGCATCATGTTTCCACCTCCGTGTGACTGTAGGGATGATGATCTTAGGGTCATAGTCAGCATTTTTCTTCCTTCAAACACGGCACAAGAAGGCACATGTACAGGCCCATCTGAAGTTTGCCAATGAACAATGCTGACTATCAGTGCTGGACAAGATCATCTAGAGCCCATGCCAAATTGCGCCCCCCCCCCCCCCTTTCCTTCAAGATGTATGAGCATTATATGTCAGCGAAAACCCCACCCCCCCCATTAAAAATTGCTCACTCACTATAAATCCCCCCTCCTCCCAGTGCAAATCTGCCCCCCCCCCCGCTAAAACCGCCCCTCCCAGCCCAAATCTTTGCCCCACCATGCCCTCCAGCTCAAATCCTCTCTCTCCACATATGCCCCAGCACAAATCCCCTCCCCCCGAAAAATTGGATTTTTGGTTGATATTCTGTCTCTATCATATAAAATACACCTATAATAAAAATCATAGACCCTTCATTTCTATGTAAGTGGGCAAATCTACACAATCTGCAGGGGAGCCAATCGTTATCCCCCCCCCCCCACTGTATACTGAATATTGCATGCTCAGTAATGTGTCAATGTAACACTTCCAGGTATGTATCGCCTCTCACACAGATCACAGGACCCCCCCCCCCCCCCCCCCTGACAATTGCCTTCTTCTGCTTTTCTCTTACAGAAGGACGGCACAATCTTTGTTAAAGCATCAGCCAGGGTCACCATCTGCTTCCCGGACTGAGATGCCGGCTCAGAGACGGCACCATCGTGTAAATTCCCTGCTAATACAGCCGTCATTGCTATCCACTTACACTAGGTTTGAGGTCAGAGGGCACCTCGGTGCTCAGTGCGTTCTGGCAGCTTGCCGTTGCCATTGAGACGGCGGGTGATTGACAGCTCTGTCCCTCTGACGCGCTGCTATCAGTTTTCGGGACGTCACATGATCCGCTGGCTGGAGGCTCACCGCTGTCAGTGCTACAACTGTGAGGAGAGAAGAGGGTCAGCCAACATCCATCATCAGCAATTATGACTACCCAAGGCTCCAAAATATATTATCTATACATGTCATGTACATAACTCAGCACAGGGATGGTGAGGACCCCTCATAATGGGCACAGCGGGTGTACAGACCCGGGAACTCAGCACAGGGATGGTGAGGACCCCTCATAATGGGCACAGCGGATGTACAAACCCAGGAACTCAGCACAGGGATGGTGGGATCTCCTCATAATGGGCACAGCGGGTGTACAGACCCGGGAACTCAACATGGGGATGGTGGGAACCCCTCATAATGGGCACAGCAGGTGTACAGACCCGGGAACTCAGCACAGGGATGGTGGGGACCCCTCATAATGGGCACAGCGGATGTACAGAACCGGGAACTCAACATGGGGATGGTGGAAACCCCTCATAATGGGCACAGCAGGTGTACAGACCCGGGAACTCAGCACAGGGATTGTGGGGACCCCTCATAATGGGCACATCAGGTGTACAGACCCGGGAACTCAGCACAGGGATGGCGAGAACTCCTCATAATGGGCACAGCGGGTGTACAGACCTGGCAACTTAGCACAGGGATAGCAGGAACCTCTCATAATGGGCACAGCAGGTGTACAGACCCGGGAACTTAGCACAGGGATGGTGGGAACCCCTCATAATGGGCACAGCGGGTGTAAAGACCTGGGAACTTAGCACAGGGATAGCGGGAACCCCTTATAATGGGCACAGCAGGTGTACAGACTTGGGAACTCAGCACAGGGATGGTGGGGACCCCTCATAATGGGCACATCAGGTGTACAGACCCGGGAACTCAGCACAGGGATGGCGAGAACTCCTCATAATGGGCACAGCGGGTGTACAGACCTGGCAACTTAGCACAGGGATAGCAGGAACCTCTCATAATGGGCACAGCAGGTGTACAGACCCGGGAACTTAGCACAGGGATGGTGGGAACCCCTCATAATGGGCACAGCGGGTGTAAAGACCTGGGAACTCAGCACAGGGATGGTGGGACCCCTCATAATGGGCACAGCAGGTGTACAGACTTGGGAACTTAGTACAGGGATGGTGGGAACTCCTCATAATGGGCACAGCAGGTGTACAGACCTGGGAACTTAGCACAGGGATAGCAGGAACCTCTCATAATGGGCACAGCAGGTGTACAGACCCCGGGAACTCAGCACAGGGATGGTGGGAACCCTCATAATGGGCACAGTTGGTGTAAAGACCTGGGAACTTAGCACAGGGATAGCGGGAACCCCTCATAATGGACACAGCAGGTGTACAGACTTGGGAACTCAGCACAGGGATGGTGGGAACTCCTCATAATGGGCACAGTGGGTGTACAGACTTGGGAACTCAGCACAGGGATGGTGGGAACCCCTCATAATGGGCACAGCGGGTGTACAGACCCGGGAACTCAGCACAGGGATGGTGGGAACCCCTCATAATGGGCACAGCAGGTGTACAGACCCGGGAACTCAGCACAGGGATGGTGGGAACTCCTCATAATGGGCACAGCAGGTGTACAGACCCGGGAACTCAGCACAGGGATGGTGGGAACTCCTCATAATGGGCACAGCAGGTGTACAGACCCGGGAACTCAGCACAGGGATGGTGGAAACCCTCATAATGGGCACCCTTTAAAGCTTGCACCACTGTAACCAAGTGCACTGTATGTGTGAATAATTCCTTAAAGTATAACTACAGGCTTGTTTAGTTTTGGATAGGGTAGAGAGGGATTAGAATTGAATAAAGAAGGGGGGAGTGGTGTGCTTATTCAATATAATATGTCGTTAACATAAAACCCAAAAATAAACTAAACTAAAATAAAGTGCTAAAAAAGTCCAAGTAAAACCAAATGGTAGGAATCAGTTTATATAGAGATAAATGTCTCATAGAACGGTAGCTTGATAGAAGGAAAACAAAGCATCAGTCCAACATCAATTGCAAAATGTATAGATTGGCCGCTCACCTCCATCAATGACCAAAAGGTCAAACAAGGCTCATCAGATAGCGAATGGGGAATCCTGCTGGTGGATCTGCGGAGACATTCAGGTCCCAATCGAAGACGAAACGCTGCATGGAATCTTAGCGCCAACACATCCTGCGCTCACCACTGGGGAGTTCCATAGATAGAGAAAAACTCGCTCCAAAAAATGACTACTTCTTGTGTAGATGGCACTGATGTTATCACAATAGATCAATTTAATGGATTGGGATATACTTGGGACCATTCCATGCCCATAGTACCATAACGGAGGGAAGACAACAGGAAGTGAGAGGAAATCTACCCTTATGCCGCGTACACACGATCGGAATTCTCGTCGGAAAAAACTCTGACGGTTTTTCGGACGGAATTCCGACGGAATTCCGCTCAAGCTGTGTTGCCTACACACGATCACACCGACGGTCAATAACACAGCGGCATAAAACACATTCGACAGCACTATAAAAGGGAAGTTTAATGCTTCTGAGCATGCGTCAAATTGTTTCCGAGCATGCGTCGGAATTTTGCGTGTCGGAATTGCATACACACGATCGGAAAATCCGATAGAAAGGTTTTCCGTCGGAAAAATTGAGAACAGGTTCTCAATCCAAAGTCCGTCGGAAATTCCGACAGAAAAAGACCGTTGGGCATACACACGGCCGGAAAATCCGATGAAAAGCTCCCATCGGACTGTTTCCATCGGAAATTCCGACCGTGTGTACGCGGCATTAGGAAGGGAAATTCACTCCCGTAAGAATTATCTTAATAAATTTTACAATCGATGTTGGACTGATGCTTTGTTTTCCTTCTATCAAGCTACCGTTCTATGAGACATTTATCTCTATATAAACTGATTCCTACCATTTGGTTTTACTTGTTTTTTTTTTGCACTTTAGTTTATTTTATTTTTGGGGATTTATGTTAACGGCACATTATGTTGAATACTCGCACCACTCCCCCCTTCTTTTATCATTTGTTTATGCAGTGATTTTGAGTACACTACTAAGTGGTTGCAGCTATTCACATTCATTATATTTTTGTGTTTTTTTTAGTTTACTCTGATTTTCTATTTCACTATATTCATTGGAGTTTGATGTTCTACTTACACTTTTAACTACACATAGTAGGGTGCAAGTTTCATCCCTATAACGAATAGTTTTTAAATTGCTGTCTGTACCCCTGTTAGGGAGACTCACCCTCTCTATCTGCCCTGGTGAATAAAAGCGAAACAAAATCCCAACTTTTGGGTTGTCACCAGGAATAGTGGAGAAATCTTCCAATGGGGTAACTAGTCCTGGGGACAACCGGGGATTCCCTCACTTTGGAATAATTTCCTTTCACTTCCAGTTTTGGATATGGGACAGAAAGTGAAGGGAAATCTCCCCAATGGGACACAGATGGAAAAATTAACATTCCCTTACTCTATCCAAAATGAAAAAAAAGTTTTAGATTTAATTCTACTTTAATGATGTGGTTATGAATTTTGTGTTGCTTTTATACCTTCCTGAAGTTTAGCTTAAAAAAAAAATACTATATATATATATATATATATATATATATATATATATATATATATATATATATATATAAAAAAGTTTTAGATTTAATTCTACTTTAATGA